>JAGDFM010000191.1:0-44197 GCA_019155715.1 Phytophthora pseudosyringae | reverse complement strand
TTGTGTATCCTGTGGGGGGGGTCGGCGGGATAGGTCGGTGCTTTGAACTTGGCTCCATAGTCGAACATCTTGAATCGGCAGAGAAGAGATGCCGAGGAGTCGTATGTCGGGTCAGTAGATACCACATCTTGCACCATAGCAAGAGTTAAGTTGGATGAGAACATATCTGAATCTGATTCGGCCGTTATGACTGCCTTGTTGCGGGAAGCTTTCTTGGCCTTGGCCGTACACTTCGGTCTGCCGCGAGACTTTGGCGGGCTTTATACATCAAAAGCCCTATCATCTGCAGGCTCCAACGTGAGCTGATTGAGATGCCCCTCAGTGTCTGACGAAACGCATCCGGTTTCGCAAACGCAAGTATAGTGGGCTGGAGAAAAAGAAAGAGAGCAGATAATAGCATCCATGTTAGTCATGAGCTTCATACCTTGCTGTTGCAGGTTCGCGCACTAACTTTTCGCCCAGTTATAGACTAGAAGAAGAACTAGTACGGCCGAAAAGTTGGTGCGCGAACTCACGCGTGCACAACTTACGACGGCCACTCGTTGGCGCCAGCCTTGCAAGTGGCAATCGGGTCCAAGAGTGAATTCTACATTAGAGGTTTGATGATGTGCAAGCACATCAGCAAATCAACTTTTAAACCAATAGAAGCCATTCAAAATGGCCAGTCGGCGGTCTCAACGCAGTGTTTATTACACGTACAATGGTGATCGGCTTGCAATAGACAAATCTGGCGTCCACAGGAGCATCATTTATTCAAGTTACTACTTTATTCTGTATGCTACAGATAAAGTCTCGTACTCAACGGGTTGAGATGAAAGATATATCCATTAGAGAGTCGAACGACGCTAAACCTGTCATTATGCGTTAAAAAATAAGCAAAACGAGTGTTCGAAAAAAGCCGTGGTACTTCCTCGCTAAAAAGAGGCAGCGACCTAAATTCAATTTAAGCTGCTCCTTTTATGGTGTAAACCTATCAGTCACCTCTGGAGGTTGATATCAAAAAGGATAACAGCTAGATTTTGCATTGGAAATACGCTAAGTTCAAAAGAGGTTGGTCGGCGAACGCGGCTCTCGTAGCAGCCGCCGTCGACGAAATGTATTGAACAGCTCTACGTTGCTGCCGCTGCGCATTCTCGCGTTCTTACTGTTCTGCTGCAATGGCATCGCGGCGCCGATTCTTGCCGCAGCAGGGTCGCGTAAGGTGTCATCTCAGGGACGACGCAAATGCGAAGAAGGTACCGCATCTTGGGCAAGTTGCTGGCATTGCTCAGATGACAAAGTGGGCGAGGCGGGTGAACACCTTTTGTCGTCCAGGGTAGTGCGCTTCGAAATCCAGTACGGAAATGGGAGCACTTAATGGGGTGGTCAGGTGCCGATTATGGTATTTTTATTTGTTGGAGCAAGCAGTCCTTCATAACAATGTGAGAAAGCCACTACACGCGCTTGCATAAATAGTGGCATGCATTCGTGATGCCATGGTAGCCAGGTGCCTGTTGACGGAACAGCTATCATCAGCCAAGTAATCGCAGCTACTAAGCGTTTTACCGAATTACTTGAGGAGGCCAGCCAAGACGTCTCTGTGAGTACGGGTAAAAAGGCCATCGCCAGACTCTTGGATGATTGGGGCCATACTCAGGAAAGCGTACTTCGTGACATCGTCAATCGCGTAGCATACGAATACTGCGATATGGTGCGCTGATGCATGGCTCCAACCATCCAGCATGAACCGAATCGACTCTGGAGCTCTTCAGCGATGTCGGGTCCCACAAAACGGGCGACCGCTTCCATGGGAGCCAGAGGGTTTCCACGGAAATCGACTCAAGGTTTGTATACCTAGTGTATTAATAGTACATAGTTAGTATTCGACAAAAATAACATTTGCAACCGTGGCGCACCTCCGAGCGAGAGGGTATTTGTAATATCCGGTCGTGAACCTCTCAATATGCACGTTAGAGATCATTGTAACCCGCAAAAGTCAACTTTCAGGGCATCTATCTACTCAGAGCCATCTTTCTTTCGGCTCTATTTCAGGGCCTGTAGTTTGAGGTGTCGCTACTACTGAACTATTATCAATGTTGTATCATTTCCGCATTTTTAATACGTACTGGTGTTGCGAGCTTGATATTGTCTTGTCTTGTCCGCTCTGTTCCGTCGAACTTCCATCTTCAAAATGTAGTAGGGGGAGTCGAACCTGCCAGTTCCTTCCCTGTGGACACCATAGACCCCCCTCCCGCTCGACGTAGGCGAGCTGTTGCGTGCTTTCCACTTGTTGCCGCTGGGGATGGATGCATTACGCACACCGAATGACACGGATCCAGTTGCGTCATCGCCGGTTGGCCAACCTATTGACGCTCCAACCGACTCAAATACAACGCAGCTCCGGTGTAGGCGGATATCGATCTTGCACCTGCCATATCTGTCATGTTGCGGAGATTGTGGAGCTAGTCTCGTGTTTTCGCTGTCGCTATATCTACTGCACTGCGTACCAGAGAACTCACTGCCAGCGTCAAGAATTGCGAGCAGAGTGTCCAATGTGTCGTGCTGTCAAGGCTGGGATGTTTCCAACACAACCGGTGTTGGTTAATCCTCCTGCTCGGCGCCGTCGATACGCAGACCCTGGGTATTGCACCCGTCAGACATGATACATACATCAGCCACGTCGTCAGATGACGGGGATAGTAGGAGTGAATATAAAACCTAATACTGGAGTTTATATGTATAATATTATTTTAGATTCGCATAAATAAGATTTCGTCTTGTCACCGATATAAAATTACCAGATCAAGTATAGCACAGCGAATAAGTAAACGACGGATAGTGGCAGGAGTAGGCTCACCCGAGTCTCCTACTTTGACTTCAGTGTTAGTTTAGGTACCACCTCCTTTGGCTTAAGGTGACACTTTAGCCGTTTACGGTCAAATCTTATTAACGACGAGACTGTAGTAGAGTTCTTGAGCTGCAGATGTCAGCGTCCTGCCACTGCACCCGACCTTGGAGCTAACGCAATCGACCAAGTCATTAATGCAACCAAAAAGCTGTGATATTCCATTTATGAATAGTACGACCGTGGCGATAGGGTTACACGTACCACCGGCTATGCGACCACGACACAAACGCGGCATTTACAAACGTGGGAAAATCTACGATTTCCCCATATGGCCATATCCTGCATTTTCAGATGCCCATATGCACAAGGTTATTCGCGTGATCCTGGTCCACAGTTGTTACACTAAGAGTCTACAACACGACCCTACCTGCGGTCGTTATGAAACTACTCTCACAAAGGCGACCAACGAAGCGGTTGCGCAACACCCTATAGCTTCGATAGCATCGTCATTGTCTCAGTGTCTCTTTTGCTTCAAAGCAGTCATGGCGACGAATCCACAGTCGATGCTATATCTACAGCCTCAAAAACAAAACGTCGAAGAAAACGCTGAGTGCGTTTGAACCAGCTCACGCCATGCGTTACGGGGTACAACCTACATCCTGGGGATCGAATGACGCAGTTACATCGTGTAAATGCCGGTTCTGTGAGGTATTCCAGCGCGAGGCACAGCCATCAACTTCGGCGAGGGCAAAACAACGCCGAAAGACCGAGAGCGTCAAGAACTTCAAAGCCTTTCGATTGACGTGCTACAAGCACCACCTGGACCGTGATCATCCGCAGCAGTGGGCATCGTATCAAGTACATGAGACCAACGAAGCGAAATAAGCGTTTTTCGGGCTACTCTCACATACGGTACCACTATTGAGCTCGCTGCATGCTCATTTTGAGAGTTCCTCAAATGAGCTTGTAGTTCGAGTGAGGCGCTCGATTGTAGAGACAACCATTGGTGAGCTGTTATGAGGCGCTCGATTGTAGAGACAACTATTGGTGAGCTGTTATTCCACCCTGATAATGTCGATGGTGTGAGAGCGTTGCGCTTGTTCAACTTTGTGGGTGGAGGGAATGGAGAAGAGAGCTACTACAGTATGACGATCAAATCACCGAAGCGATTTTTCCTCTTGATGGGATTAAATGCTAAGGGTTCCAGATCTTCTGCGAGACGGGTCCCCCCTGGCACACACGCAAAACAATAAAGAGGGGCAATTTCTCACCCGTCGCAGAGGCGGTCAGAAAACAGAGGTCCGAAATCCATTGATTTCGCCACCAAAACATCAGAGGCAAATTAGCCTTAATTTTAACACGTTAAATAGAGAGAAATCAATATGCTTACCTTGAACCACATCAAAGGTTGGGTTGCCAACGAAGTCAATAGTGGTTTTACTCACCATGTCGATGAACACAGCCGATTGATCCATGTTGAAGACGGAAAATCATGTTTGGTCCAATTTCGCTTGACAAAATGCCATTTCGTCGATTGTATGTTGAATAGACTGCGTAAAAACATCGACAACACGCTAAGCAATACCCTTACTAGTTTTTTTAATACAAGTTACCGGTATTACGCAGCATATCTTCATCTACGAGCGTTTTTTTTTGCCATTGTGGGCAATCCTCCTAACTGAGAGACAATTTCGTTTTAGAAAACGTCTAAGAACAGACACGTTACCGCCTCTCGTTCTTCTTTTTGAATTGTGTCGATCTTAGCGTACAAGGGTATTAATCAAACAACGCATACAAACACAAAGACAATTTTTTTTTCGCATTTCGATGATCCAAGCTAGCAGTCTAAAATACATACTAGTAAAACATAAAGCATGAATAGAATCAATTGTTGGTAACTCACTGCTTTTCGAGGCCCAGGTTGCGTATATACATCGCAGGTCGCTTAGTTGAGGAAACGTAGCACTTGTTTGGTGCCTCCTTAGCAACTGTTTGGAGCGTGCTCGTATTTTTTCCACAGATAATATGTGAACACAAGCAGCAGCTACAACGGTTACGCCCGCCTATGCTTGGAGGGTATTGAGTTTGGTCTTGTTCATATTCTTGGGACGCCATGGCATTACGCCAAATAGCCCGCCACGAAGGCGCGAGGGCAGGATGTCAAGTCGAAGAGTGCTGGCGGTTGACGAGCGTCACACCAACAATTTGTTTTACAGCGTAAACATTCCCTTTGGATTTGTCAATTTTAATAGGAGTTGAAGTTTTTACCACTGTCTCACTCAATCGGATTTATACGGTAAGTCAGCCAAGGTTCTAGCACAAATTTACCTGCAATGGAGGCATTGCCAGTAATTGCGGCGTACTTATTATTGTTTGTCGATCTATTGCCGTGACTATTATGGCTTTGTCCTGAAGGCAATACGGTATGGCACTGTATTTTCCGAGGTTTGGTGGGGACTAAAGAACAACGCACTACCACGTATGGCTTGGACAAGAGCTTTCACCGCTCGGTTGTAATAGAGGGTTTTACACGGCAACGCAAAAGACAATTGAACCTGTGTTTCTGAGCTTCGCCTCGCCCATATAGGGGATCATATAGTTGTTACCGCCATCTATTTCAAGAACGTAATGCATGCAGTTCTGTAGCGACAAGAATATGTTGTTCAGTGTTTGCTTATCGTACGCTTCCTCGACCGCGTGGATGATGTCCTTGACATAGCTCAGAGACTGCAGCGACTGTAAAAAAGGTCAACGATCCTAGGTCCACACATTCATATCTGGTGAGTTCGGCGGCTGAAACATGAGTCGGATGTTCCAATCTCCTTCCTATTCTGCCACCTGAACAACTCTTGATCGAATGGGGACACGTTGGACTTTGCGTTTCCCTGCTGAACCGAGATGAGGCGGTGGCGGTCCTTCCTTGGCAACTTCTACGTGATCGCTGGAGCAAATACTCGAACAATTACCTCTTATACATGGTCGAGAAACAGGGATAATGGTTTTGAGCACATTCACACATTTGAAGGGGAGGCCTGTGCTAGCCTTGCCCACGTGGGCCCCTTACAAACGCCAAGTACTAAAAGAAACACAATTTGCAACATATCGTAAAAAGCAAAGGTAACCACTTCTGGTTTTCGCAAAAGTGAATTGAAACATGCCCAAACTTAAATAAAAGTCAGCTGGTGCACTTTTAGAAACGCTCATCTTCCGGTAGCTTTCAGCTCTAGGCAGAAATAATCCTTGTTAAACTGGGCTATACGATTCACTCCTGCTTCCCCGGTTGCAATTAAGTGCAACGAAATATTTAGCGACACTTTATTGTGAAAAGCACTCCAAATGTCTAATCTGATAGTAAATCAGCCAATTTAGAGATGCACACCCTTACTTATTTCAGAATGCCCCTTTTAGACTCAGTCTTATGCCGCATGGCCATTCAAAGCCTTGGCCGATTTGATCTTTAAATAGGTTGGAATATCAGCGCCGAATGCGGCATTCCGGGGTAAAACACATATATAAATCTACCAGACGAATACAAACACTTACCAAAGTCTCCGTAAAGATTGAGGTATCAGCAAAGCAAGTAGCGCTGAAGGATAGCGAGCTTCAGTTCGATACAGAGGGGACTTATGATGGTCTTTGTGCAAGTGCTGAGGAACGAGTCGTAGCATTCTAATGTGCAAGTCAAGGTGCCACTCAGCAAGGTTGTGTGTCATTGCCTGAATCAAATTGATGCACCGTAGTGACCACGGTAACGACCAAACACCAGCGGCGTCGGATGGCCTGTCTGCCTGGAACTCTTCGCGTTCGCAGCCACAGAAAACCAGGTGGGTGATGCTACACGCCGGCGTGTTACGCGCAACCGCATTCAACAAGCTGCTGAAGACATCGGTGACTTCCTCGCGGGGCGGGCTGACGTTCAAGTTGGTCAAATAGCCCGCACTCACTAGGAAATTACTCAAGCTCGGCAGCCGGCAGGGCCCCCGTTGCACTTCCAGAATCAGCAAAGTTCAGCCAAATGTAACATCTGGATGCTGTAGGTGCCGCGAATCCGCCTGTAGAGCGAGACGAAGCTGTGTACGAGACGATACAGCAACAGCAGCTTCCAGCTCAGTGTGGCGTTGGGTTTTGGCCGAGCTGGGACAGCTCGGTCGCCAAGGCAACCACCGCCGAACCTTTCGGTGAAATGTATCAGCCCACTCCCATTGGCAGATTACATGTTCTGCGACTGAGTGACTAGGAGGAATTAGTGATAGAGCTCCCGACTATTATAACCTGCCAGCCGAGAGTTCTGATTAGGTTCTGTACCCATTTCTTATCCGCACTTAGTAGGGACCGATCGTATGCTCGGTTTCTATAGAGTCGGTCTAGGATCTCCCACAGAGATCTGTTCACACTTGATATTTGTATATAGATATATGACTAGCAATAGAATAGCCTACAGGGGCTCTCAGAGCCGTAGAAGCAGGAAGAAATCAGCAGTCTTCCCCCCAAGCGATCAAGGGTCAAGTCCGACTTCGGTAAGTGTAGCTAGCTTATTGTAGTGCCTGGACAGGCCCTGCTGCGTGGGATGCAGGTTAGTGGACCCAAGGTGCATTGAACCGAAGGTTCATTTTGGCCAATCCAATAGTGGGTGTGGCCGAGAGGTGGGAGCGACAACAGAGTGTCACTCTCTATATATCTTTGGACTCGAGTGCCCATACGTATATTTGACTACCTGCCGAGGTTTTACCTTGGCACCCCTGTATTAGGCTTGACCGCCGGTAACATTCCTTCTGGGGGACTGCAGGGGTTTGCACGAAAGCGCTATATAGCATCCTAGCCCTCGTTCGTGGCTAGTGGTGCAGGTTTGTGGGTTGACCGAAGACTTGCAACCGACCCGGTGAAAGGGATCGTTCCTGGTCTTCAAGTTGTGATCCATCATTCGTTGACCTTAACAGGGAGACGTGTGTTGTTGGTGGGGACTCATACCGATTGGTAGCGAGAATTTCAGCGTGTTCCTACACGACATGAGAATGCGGGCATTGTCAATAGCGACGATTGATCGAGGGAGAGGCAACGGATTGAACTTAGAAAGCACCTTGGCCACAAACGCTCTGTGGAATGCTAGACGCGTGTACATTACTCGAGTACGGTTCCACGAGAGAAGTCTACTAACATCACAGGCCGCTAGAATGCTCACACGTTTACCACGCGAGAATGGGACACAGACAACGGCACGCGAATCCCGAGCCGCCCATGCGTAGCACCACATACTGTCTAAGCTGTTTATCGAGGTCTCGACTATGAACACGAGCTGCTCTGGATACTTGTACCAGCAATTCATCAATTCGCAACGAAATCTTCAATCTCACGAGGAACAGCCTCGCGAGCTCGACGCTCCAGCACCTTACGCGACAGGCCTAAATCAAACTTCAGCAGTCGCAGTAGAGCCGTGGCACTAAAACCACTGGTGATGGCGCTGAATCGTTGCCGTAGTGCGCACCGCAATTCCTCCACACAGAAGCAGGGGCGGACCTTCACGTAGTCAACGACAAAGCGCTGGGTATGAGGTGGTTGTCTCGTTCTCTAGCTGTCAGACAAAACTTCCGGTTTTCACAATACTTTTGTTACATATATGCGATTGGACTGCGGGTTGCAGCATTCGACGCTCTCCTTCTTTGATATCTCTAAAAGCGTGATAATCAAAGGAGATATGAAAAAAGGAGCAAAACACTTCAAAGAGGATGTTTATGCGGACCAAATATACGCTTGGCCGCAAACTTTGCCCAACGTTTAAGTCTGCTACAGCGTATTTTAATAAGAAAATAACCCACAAATAGAGACCATGGACCCTCCGCTTCATTTTAAGGGTTCATACTGACGAACTTGGTTTTTCGTGTGGATGATGCCGTGCTTTGTTGCACTTACCGGTATTGGAAGTATCCCAGTAAAATCCAGTCAGATGATCTCCTCCCATTGGCTAACACCCTGTCGTACTAAGTGCGATTCCTACCATCGCGCAGTATTCATTGCTATTCAACCTCAAGCAGTCCGCTGACACCTGCGCGATACCGTTGACACGTTGCCGGCGCCATGGGCAACGCGCTGGGCACCAAGAAGACGCTGAAGGAGCAGCTTCGCGAGAACAAGCGCGAGATCAACCGCGCCGTGCGGCAGCTGGACCGCGAGCGCACGAACCTGCAGCTGCAGGAGAAGAAGCTCATCATCGAGATCAAGAAAATGGCCAAGCAGGGCCAGATCGCCAGCGTCAAGATCATGGCCAAGGACCTGGTGCGCACGCGCCAGCACATCACCAAGTTCTACACCATGCGCTCGCAGCTGCAGGCGGTCTCGCTGCGCCTCGAGACAGCCAAGTCGGCCGAGGCCATGACCTCGGCGCTGCAGGGCACCACCACGGCCATGAAGGCCATGGCGTCGACCATGAACCTGCCGAGACTCAACCAGATCATGATGGAGTACACCAAGGAGAGCGAGAAGATGGAGATGACGCAGGAGATGCTGGGCGACACCATTGACGACGTCATGGAAGCCGACCAGGACGAGGAGGAGGAGGACAAGATCGTGGGGCAGGTGCTGGACGAGATCGGCATCGACATGACCGGAGCCGTGCCCGAGGCCCCGACGGCCCAAGCAGCGCCCGCTGCAGCACAAGCGGCCCCCGCAGCGGTGCTACCGCCTGCTGCCCCCGTGGCAGCTGGAGGAGGCGACTCGACGGATTCGGCCATTAGCGACCTCGAAGCGCGGCTGAACAACCTGCGACGGTCGTGAGAGTGGCGACGGCTTAGCTCATTCACGCTCGAGACGTACACGTGTGCATGCTGCTCGGCCTGGCAAAAAATGAGAGAGAGAGAGACGCACAGACGAGGTGCAGCGTGCATTACTACAGCGTGTATTACTACAGCAAGCTAACAGTTCGTCTTCCCTTCTCATGAGGTCCTGGCTACAGCGTTGAGTCACTAATGAACGTCCTTGTATAGACCGAACGAGAGAGAGTAAGTGAGGGAGAGATTCGCATTATCTACGCACAGAGAGGATCTTGCAGTGTGTAGCAGCTAGCAGCTAGCAGCTAGCAGCTTCACGCCACGCCTCGCCGCTCTAGCCGATGTCGGGGATGATGAGCAGGCTCTTGGGGATGAGGCAGAAGTGCAGCGCGAAGTAGACGAAGCGATGGCATAAATACGAGTTGTCCTCGAACTCCTTAAAGACCTCCGCGTGGTGGAAGTACGTGTGCGAGAAGATGCGGTAGAGGCGGCGCGAGACCGACTGGAAGTACTGCGTGGCGTTGGAGCTGATGCTCACGCGCGAGGGGAACACGCGGCTGCTGGTGAGCAGCGTGTTGACGTTGTCCATGGTGTGCACGATGTACTCGAAGGCGCAGCACTCCTTGGGCGCCTTGTGGGCCGCGCACAGGAACACCCAGTCGTCCGTGGCCTTCATCACGGGGCACGACTCGCGCGTGCAGCTGCCGTCCAGCCGCGCCACTAGCACGTTCAGCTCCTTCATCACCTGGCGCAGGTGCTCGTACTGCCACAGGTATGTGTCCTGGTCCTCGGGCACGTCGTAGATCTGCGAGAGCGCGGTCGGGTCCGCGCGGATCTGGCGCTGGATCAGCTGCTCCACCTCGAAGGCGCCGCCGACGTCGGCCCCGCGGCCGCCTGCGGCCTCCTCCCAGCCGAAGAACTCCTCGTTGCGGCTGCCCGGCAGGTTCTTCCCCACCACGAGCGTCGTCATCGTCAGGCCGTCGCTTCAGTCGAGGTGTCGGTTCTGGTAATGAAGTGGGCCACACCAACTGAGGTGGCCATTTTCTTTTGTTCCAGTACTTTTGTGTACCGCCCCACCCCCTTTTTAGACGGTTAGTGTCCCCCCCCCCTCCGCCACCAGCGCCAGCCTGGGACGATGGAGCGGCGGCGACGCACGGACGACGCGGACGGACGGCGCCGACGCAGTCGCAGCCGAAGCTTCAGCCCCGTGTCCTCGCGGCTGCGCTACCAGCTGCGCAGGCGCCACCCGCGGCCGCCCCCGGTGCCCAGCACGCCGCACCGGCGCCGGCGCCGCAACGCTAAGGACGCCCAGGAGAACGGCAAGCGCAGCCGCAGTCGCAGCCGCTCGCACCACGGCAGCCGCTCCTCGAGGCGGAGAACAGGTGCGCCCGTTTTCCGCGAGAATTGCGCCCTTTTGGGCCGCTTGTACCAATCTTTGTGACTCGCGTGTGGCAGCAGACTCGAGAGCGCCGCGATCCAGGTCCCGATCCAGGTCCGGGTCCCCCAAGCGAAGACACTCCGGAACCAGCTCGCGCGCCGGGTCCAGCGGCAGCCACCGCCGCCGCCGACGGTGCGTCCCCCAAGGAAGGGGCAGGCCCAGCTGTAGCGACAACTGATTGACCATGAATTGTTTTATTTTGTTGGTGCCTTTGCGTATACAGCGGCCGGAAGCGGTCGTCGCGCACCGACAGCCAGACGCGCGGGCGACGCGGCAGTCCAGAGAACGACTACAACGGCCGCCACCGCTCGTCGCGCGGCACGAACAAGCAGCCGCACTCGCGGCGACGCGACTTGTACCACGACCGGGAGCCGCTCCCGCCCCCGCCGCCGGCTCAGCAGAAGGACTGCAGTGAGGACAGTGCGACGCACGACGACACGGTGGGAAGCTACGTTGGCAAACCCGGAGAGTACATTGCCAACCGCTACAAGATCATCCGAGAGGCCGGTTTGGGCACATTCGGACGCGTGCTCGAGTGCCTGGACAAGCAGCGCAACATCGTGGTGGCCATCAAGGTGGTCCGCAAGGTGGACAAGTACACGGAGTCGGCCAAGATCGAGGCTGCGATTCTGCAGGACGTGAACGACAAGGACAAGAACAACGAGTCGCTCTGCGTGCGCATGTTCAAGTGGTTTGAGTATAAGGGCCACGTGTGCATGGTGTTCGAGCGGCTCGGCTGTTCCCTGTACGACTACCTGAAGAACCACGACTACAAGCCCTTTCCGCTGCACTGCATCCGCGCCTACGCGTGGCAACTTTTGACTTCGCTGGAGTTTATTCACAGTATCCGGCTCATTCATACAGATCTCAAGCCCGAGAACATTTTGCTGGTGGATGACGAAGAAGAGCGACTCTCGTGCGATTCCTCTTCGCCGTCATCGACGTCTTCCTACGGCTCACCTGATGGATCATCCGGACGCGAGCAGTGGTCGAACGGGCGGCAGTGGAAGAAGCGCGAGCGCGGCATGTCGGACACGGACTCCGGACGACTGTCGCTGCGCCCACCAGCAAATAACGCGGTAAAGCTTATTGATTTTGGCGGCGCCACGTACGAAGATGAGTCTAAGAGCTCCATTATCAACACCCGCCAGTACCGCTCGCCTGAGGTAATTCTTGGGCTCGGCTGGAGTTACCCGTCGGACATTTGGTCAGCCGGCTGCATCATTGCAGAGCTGTACTTAGGCGAACTGCTGTTTGCGACGCATGAGAACATGGAGCACCTTGCTCTCATTGAGCGGTGCATCGCCCCCCTGCCTGTAAAAATGGCGGCTCAAGCGTCCAAGCACTCGTCCTCATCCAAGTTTTTCCATCGCGGACGGCTGAACTGGCCTGCCGGTTCGTCGAATGACGAAAGCGTAGACCACGTGCGGAGGATGCGATCGCTGGCAGATTTAATTTCGCCCGAGGACGCTCAGAGCGGCCTGCTCGAGCTGTTGCAGCTCATGTTGGTGTTGGACCCCGAGAACCGGGTGACAGCCAAGGAGGCTCTCAACTCCCCGTTCTTCGACGGGTTCTCGTATCGCAACATCGTGCGAGCCGGGCACAATGATGGATCATTGGGTAGCCATTGAAAACAACTAGTAGCAAGTAGAAACGGCGACGGAGGAGATGGAGAGAAAGTTAGGCAAGAGAGCAGAGCTGGAGAGGAGGAGCCGGGAGGACCGAGCCGATAGGAATCAGCATGGTATGTTTTTTCACGATTTACAATGTGCTGTGAACTCAATCAACAAACATCTATTTTTCTTGTGCATGCTGTTGAAACCGAACTTCGCATGACGGAGTGTGCCCAGAGAACGAACGCTCAACGAAGTGGTGTATTGAGCGGCACGACAAAATTGAACCGTTGGTCTCAACGGCGCTAGCACACTAAAATCAACTTGCTACGCGTTATTTACAGCTGGACTTGGGGTGCCGCGTGCTTGGAATCGGAGGGCACCTCATCAAAAGTGAGCACCACGTTGCTACCTTCTTCGTGGCGCGGGCACGTGTCCTGGAACTCCATGTTGGCCTCGCTACTCGAGTAACAGCTCGTGACGGGTGAGCTGACACGCACCTTGCAGCGGGTGCTGCCGAATGGGGACGAACAGCTAACGGATGAGTTGGTTCCGGTGAAATCGGCAATCGCTGCAGGCGCAGCGCTGCTCTGCGTACTCAGAACTGGGACCCTAACTGCTACGGGCGGGTTGTCTTCCTGCACCGCGCTAAGCGTTCGGTTGTCCGGGGTGAAGTCGACACCGCTCGTGTATCCACAGTCCGAGCTGGGACGGTTGCAATCACCGCCAGCGCCATTGGAGTCGCGCTTTTTCTTGTACGTCACGGCCATGACAATTGCGCCGACACAGGCGAGAGCTCCGAAGACGGCCGGAAGAATTGTGCCCATACTAGACGAGCCGCCAGTGCTCAAGCCACCACCGCTGTCGTTGAGGGTGTCAACGGAAGCTGTCGACGACCTGGACGATGCTGACGCCGATGCTGCTGCAGTGGCATCGGTTTGCTCCTCCGAGTCAAGAGTACTGCGGTCCGATGTCGAGCCTGGGCTGACCGTCGCAGAGGCGCTTGCAGGGGCATCGGTTGTGTCCTGTTCTCCGCTGTCAGACGCCGAAGTTGCCTCCGATTCACTGCTGGTGTCCACAGTCGGTGGTGCTGTAGTAGGAGTCTCGGTGGCTGGGGCATCTGTAACCTTCGTGGCGGAGTCGGATGCGGCGCTGCCGATGACGGTGGTGATCGACGAAGCATGGGGGTCATCCCTCGTCGTAATGAGGGAGCCCGCGACAGGAGACAGCGTCAGGGTCGACTGTTCCACGTCTGCGCGTGCATCTACAGACCCAGAAAATACGAATTAGCTCGTGCAGCTCACGAAACCTGGAGCTGGCATTTCGACATGCGTGGTACCTGCCGCGATTGCGAGCGCCAAGGCCGCAACTAGCAGCAACCTGCGGACTGAGCCCATGCTCTGACGTACTGCTGTCCCCCCCAGGTTGGCGTTTTCGGGTGGCCTGCTGCCTTCTCGCCAGGCCTGTACTCGTCTGATCCAAGTTTGCAAATGAACGCCCGCCCGACGCTTCACCGACTTCAGCAACCAAGTGCGGGAAGGGCGGCAGCGGTCGTTCTCTCTGCCAGTAGAATGGGACGCTGCTCGGCCTTAGTTTCGAGCGCAGTCGCCGCAGAACCAGCTGCACCCATGTGCTAACCCGCTGTTTTCACTTATCCACAACGCGCGCCACAACTCTTCCAGTCTTCCAAGATAAGTCCGGACACTCTGGTGCCGATAAGAGGGGCCTCTCGTATGAAAACCACCAAGCGCGGGCCACCAGCGGCTGGCGGCAAGCCAGACTGCGGTCACTGCGGCTGTAACTGCTTGTCTGTGTCGGCGTGGACATACCGCACGATGGCACGATCTGCATTGATAGTGCGCTATAGCAAAGTGCTTTGCGGCGATCGTCACGCGAGAGCGGCCGAAACGCCACCAACTCGAGCACGACGTCAAGTTTATCAGCGCTCCTTCTCAACAGGAGTTCAACAACGGGCACTGATCCTGACGCCATTGTCGCTCGCGTCGCCGATCTGCTCATGCCGCACTACGAGCGCATGCGTGCTGTACCAGCTGCCCGCATCGTAAGGTCCTCCAGGCCGGCTCGCCCAGATTCTTTGACTTGCTCGAGTGAAGCATTTTGAAGCGATTTCTTTCGAGCGTATTGACACACACCGCCTCTGGAAAGGCGGCGGTGGCGTGCTCCCAGCTGCAGACGTCGACGACACGAGTACGGCGGGGGTGCTGCAAGAGAGCGGATACATGTAGCAGCGTCCGCTACGTTGGCAATTCGCTCCAGTTGACGCCTAAGAACCTGACCCGCTCCAGACAGCGTTTTTCTTTACCGCGTCAATCGCAGCGCAACGTTGGCTTCCTCGTCGTCTGCATCGGCGGACAGTCTTGAAGTCGATGTTCGAGCCCTCTGCTGTACCCACGAGCCTTTCCCACCACTATGCTACGTTGGAATTTGTCCAGGAGCGCTCTCCAAATCATGCGCAGCGCCATCACCGGATTGAACAGCGCCAAATGCTATGCTCTGCCCCTTGATCCATCGATGCGACTGCATAAACCAACGCAGCACCATGGCAGTACATGTAGCAGCCCCTTGGCCCATTGCCCCACGACTCATGCCTCCAGAAACTGCAGGTAGAATGCTCAACGCCATGCAGAAGCCCACCTCGGCTCCAGAAATCCAAGGTTTCTAGATGGTCTTGTCAGTCAGTTGAAGCTGTCACTTGACTTCAGTATGTCATGAAGTTGGTGTACTGCACACAACTGCCGACTACCGGAATCCGTAACGCACTCAACAGCTCAATTGGGGGGACGACATCTCGCCATGGCGGAGCTGGAGGTGAGCGACGACGGCGGCCGCGTGCTGAGCATCCAGTCGCACGTGGTGCAGGGCTATGTGGGCAACAAGAGCGCCGTGTTCCCGCTGCAGCTGCTGGGCATGGACGTGGACCCCATCAACAGCGTGCAGTTCTCCAACCACACGGGCTACGCGAAGTTCACGGGCCGCCGCCTCACGGGCGACGAGCTGCACGAGCTGCTGGACGGCATGGAGACCAACGACCTGCTGCGGGACGCGCACACGCACCTGCTCACGGGCTACATCGGCTCCATCTCGCTGCTGGACGCCATCGTACGCGTCTACGAGCGGATCCGAGCGGCGCAGACCCACCCGGAGCGCCTCGTGTATGTGTGCGACCCGGTGATGGGAGATTTGGGCAAGCTCTACGTGCCTCTGGAGCTGGGTACGCCGCATACTTCTCTTGAGAATGCTTTTGTTGGATTAGAGGAATGGTTCTGATCGTTGGATCTCTCCCCCCCCCCTGATTGCTGCAGTGGACTTGTACCGCTCCAAGGTGCTGCCGATTTGCGACGTCTTGACGCCCAACCAGTACGAGTGCGAGTTGCTGGCGGAGATGGAGCTGCGTACCGTAGAGGACGCTATGGGTGCGTGCAAGAAGCTGCACACGCTGGGACCGAAGGTTGTGGTGATCAGCAGCTTCCACGAGGCATCAGAGGGCGAGACGCCCAAGGAGCTGGTGGTCATCGGCAGCAAGGTCATTTCCAGTGGTTTCAATGGAGGCGAGCCTCGCTGCGAGCAGTACGAGGTGCGCTTCCCGTGGATCGACAGCTACTACACTGGAACGGGCGACCTGTTCGCGGCGCTACTACTAGCTTGGCTGTACCGCTTCCCGGACGACTTCAAGCGTGCGCTGGAGAACGTCATCTCGACGATTCAGGATGTGCTTCGTATCACCCTCAAACTTGGCGGCAAGGACTGCGACCTGAAACTCATTCAGAGCCGTCGTGTGATCGTCAACCCCACCGTGCGATTCTTCGCCAAGCCGCTCTCCGTTCCTGTCCTCTTCGTGCTTGTGGACTTGGATGTTCTGCTTGAAACGACGAGCAGTGGCAACACCGTGGATGTTCCAGCTGGTGCAGCGATCCAGCGCCGTGACCTTCTTGATGCTTTGGCCACTCGTGTCGGTGTTGATAATGTCAGCATCGTCACCAACTACACGGTACCGTCGACGCAGACGCTACTCGACCAGTTCGCGAAGGATGACACGAAATTCAAGGTGATCTCATCGGCCGACGTTTGTGCGAAGGCGCTTCCTGCTGACAACCGGATTAAGACCCGCAACTGCGAGACGCTGGTCGTGTCTAGCTCCGCAACTCTCACTGGCCTGGCCTCTTGCGCTCTGTATCAGGTGGTGCCATCTACCGCTTCCGATGAGGCGGTGGTGACCTACATCAAGGATCACAACGCGCAATGCCTTCTTGCTTAATGGCTGCAGCATGCGATGCTCGCCTGGTGTTAGACGAGCAATAGATAGAGCTTCTGTATTTGGGCTTCATTTGCTTGTGTGGGATGGCTGAACTGATCGCACTTCCAGCCACACTTGTGACCAACGTGATAAAACGAGGAGGCACTGGCCGCAACCAGGTAACATCAAACTTACGGATGCGCCGTCACCCGTGCAGCGATCGTTCCATGCGTCGAGGCAAGCGCCCGAGTCCATCGGTCCAATGCGTCGTACATCTTGCTAGCATCGCGAGCCCTACAAGGAACAAAGGAGCAGCCCTGTGAGAAGAAAAGAAAAACACACACACTCGTGTACAAGCGATGCAATATGAAATAACGCACTTTTGCCGCGTCTGCAGCACGAGAAGTCCCTGACTTTGGTCGATCTTGGCGTCCAACTCGAGATTCTGGATGAGTGCAACAGCGATGTCTTCGACGTCCTCCGAGGCAATATTCATACTTTTCGAAAGGCTCTCGATGCGGATAGCCTCGTACGGACGCACGAGCTTCTTCATAACCTGGCAGCGAATGTTGCGCAGCAGCGGGTTCAGGTACCGCTTCATGATAGGATCGCTCAACAGCTTGTACTTCGGATTCTTCAGGATCTTCTCAAATTGCACAATATCGTTGGCCTCATAGGCGCCGCGCAGCAGCAGCATCGCGCCAATCTCCTCCACGTCCTGGTACACCTTAGCTTCTCGCGAGTCAAACGGATTGATATCTGAGCTCGCCAGCATGTTGGCCAGGACAACATACTTGAGGCACTGCGTTGCACGCGAGTTTCCCGCTTCCTGGTAGTTGCGGAAGCTCTCGAAGAACTCGTTGTAGGCTAGCATCCATTCCTTCTCCTCCAAGTACATCTTGCCACCTTCCTCACGGATAACTCTATAGCACACGAACACCCAAGTTAGTCCGCATCCAACTACCTAATCTGCTACGAAACGACAACAACACGGACCCCATGATTCGCGGGTCAGCGACGGCGGCGTCCAGGTCCAGCGTCTTCGGGTAGATGACACGCATCTTGGCGCTGTTCTTGGTCGCGACACACAGCTACACCATCAACAGCAATGCCCCCAAGAGCCTTTTGAGTTCCTAACTGCAGTCCACCGCCGCGATGCTGTACTCTTACCTGGATCTCCAGCGCATACACATCCAGTAGCGACGTGGCCTTCGAGTGGTCCTGCACGCCATCCGGCGTCTGGCAGTAGTCGTACAGCTGGTTGAGCAGCCTCTGCAGCTGGTCGAACTCCTGCATGTCCAGATAGAGCTTGCCCAGCTTGACGTTCATGCTGAACCAGAGTCGGTCGTTGTTGACGTCCTTGAGCTTGTCCAGCGTGAGCTCGTACATCTTGGACGTGTACTTGGCGCTGTCCCTCTCCCCCTCCTTGCCCGTGGCGCTGGAGACCACGTCCAGGATGGACGAGATGGAGTCCGTGCTCTCGTTCCGCGTCACGAACGCCAAGTGCCCCAGCATCTGCTCGTAGTGGCGCAGCATGTCCCCCCACTGGCGTCGGCTCACGCAGATCTTGACCACGTGCTCCAGCGACTGGAAGCTCCACTTGCGCTCCTCCAGCGGGGCCGCCTCCCCCTCCAGCGCCACCACGCGCTGGAAGAACTCGAGCGCCTGCGTCAGGTCCCCGCGCTGACGGAAGTCCTCGGCCTCGTAGAACGTGTTCTCCAGCGCGATCTGCGCCTCGCGGGTGGCGCTGCGATGCTGCGCGGCCTCGCGGTCCTCGCCGTCCACGGCCGAGCCCTGCTCGTCGCTGTCGAACTGCTCGTCGCTGTCGTACTCGTACTCGTACTCCTCCGAGTCTGACATGCTGGGCGTTTGGCGCTGGATACGAAGAGAAAGTGACGCTTGTTGATGAAGAGAGGCCACTGTCGTAATTTAGCGTTATTAGAGCGTCGCGATTGGCTGAAAGTTGTGTGCGGTATTTCGGGTGTCGTCAGTTGCCAAAAAGAAGCACAAGGCTCGCCATGCTGGAGCAGTTGAAGGCCAAGTCGACGCAGGCGGCGGCGCTGGCGCTGGACACGGCCGGATCGCTCAAGGACGTGGCGCAGAAGTCCAACCTCGCCAGCTCGCTCAAGGACGCGACGCAGAAGGGGTCGGCGGCGCTGCAGGCGAAGGCCGGCGCGCTCAACATGAAGGCGGTCAAGTCCTCGAGCTCTTCGTCGTCGCTCGCCAGCGGCGCCGACACAGCCAATGAGAGCGACCTGGAAGGAGGCAAGTCCCCTTCGAGCGCTAGCCAGGAGAAGGAGGGGCTGCTGAACGAGCTCGGGCAGGAGTGCGGCCTCACCAAGCGCCAGCGACTCTACGGCGCCATCGGCTGCTACCTGTTCGGCGCGCTCTGCGGATTCCTGTCCACGCTGATGATGTGGGGCGGCCCCAAGCACCTCAAGCAGTTTGCCTTCTTCTACACGCTGGGCAGCCTCTGCAGCATTGGCAGCTCGCTGTTCCTGGTCGGCCCCATGCGGCAGCTCAAGGTCATGTGCATGCCCGTCCGACGCGTGGCCTGCTGCATCTGGATGGGCGCCATGGTCACGACGCTCATCATCGCCTTTGGCTTCCCGAAGGCCGGTCCGCTTGTGCTGCTGGTGGTTATTATTCAGTACGCGGCGATGCTCTGGTACGGCGCCTCGTTCATCCCGTACGGCCGAGCGATTCTGCGGAAGGGCTGCTCCAAAGCGGCCAGCTACGCCTCCAGCTAAAGAGCTGTAGCGGACTGATACCCTCACGGAGGCTTATTTTATATAATGCATCATGTGCATGCATGTACTGGTGTGTGGATTCTGTTGGAGTGAGGTGAAGTGGAATATCATACAGACTCAGGATGGCATTGCCCAGCTAGCAAGAGAACGAGGTGAAGCATGTTTTTTTATTGCATTGAGAGAGATACGTTGTTGTCCGTGAAGAATTCAGTGCTTTCAAAGTAGCGGAGATTTCAAGAGAAGATAGCACCAGGGGGCACGTTGCTATCTCTAGCCAACGCATGCTATTGCTGTCTGGGCATTAAGCTCTAATAAGACTTAAAAAGTCTACAAGGCTCTTATCGCTGAGCTTCAACGGCATGGACCCGAAATACACGCAAGGATATACTTCGCGTGACAAGCATTTCACTCGCTCCGAAGCAACATGGCCGAAATATCTCGGTGTTTTCCAGCGGAATCAACCCGAGCCCGATGTTGAAATAGTGGTTCTCCACTTGCTTGAGCTCGCCATGTGCTGCACTCAAGCTTTTTTTGTCCTTGCTTGATCACAGCCAAGCCAGCGCTGCCTGCTGGAACTCAAAAGTCCTTCACGGCTTGTTTGAAAAAGGCGCACAACCAGCTTCCCATACCGCTCAGCCTTTCAGCCCAATTGACCAGCACCATGCGCCGCCTGGGCAGCGTCGGCGAGATGGTTACTCCATTCGATCGACACCTTCTCGACGTGTACGAGGGCCGCGCTCCGGACGGCCTCAAGTTCTTCGAAGCGCACGGCTACTTTGATGTGAGCGACAATGCCAACACCGTGCAAATGTTCCGCGAGAACGTCGGTCTGGGCGCGTTTTGGGACGACCGCGAGAGTCTCGACACCTTTGAGCCATTCGAGCGAGCAACGGTCTACCCCTTCGGCTCGAAGAGCAAGGTGCCAAGCAGCCGCATGCGCAGCGAACTGCATCGGACCAACTCCGGGCGGTTCACGCTTTTGGATGACGACGGCAACGCGGTGACCGAGGACGACTTGCTGGAGATGGAGCGCGAGGACCGTCTGAAGGTGAGAAGCCTCGAGCTAGACGATGAGGACATGGCCGAGCTGGAGAACGAGTTGGTGTGCATGAATGAGGCGATTGAGGTGATCCGCGTCGAGAAATATCACTTCCAGCGAGTGTTCTTCCGGGCACTCTACCCTGAAGACACCGGCAAAGCGCCAGCTAGCCCAGACGACCGATGCAGCACACACGAGTTCATAGACCTCCCACCAGTTCCGCCTCCGGTCGCACTGCTGGATCTGCCGCCTTACAGCGGCAACCTGTTCGTGCTTCGAGAGTCCATCGCACTGCTTCGCCGCAGCTGGAGCAAGCGCTGGTGCACATTGGATTTCCAGGACTTCGTCGTACGAATGCAGAAGCGCAGCTACTGGCGAAGTCCTCGTGGCGAGCTGGACTTGCGCTCGGCCGCGAAGATCGAGATGATGGGGCACGGCGGCTTCCGCATCGAGTTCTGGAGCGGCAGCATGCTGCTCTTGCGCTCAAGGGACGAGAGGGAGGCGGCGAGCTGGGTCCAGCTACTGCGCTTCGCCATGCAGATCATGCGGGGCAACGCCATGCGCTGCCCAGAGACCTCCCGCCTCACGAACAGCTAACTTAGCTGAGCTAAGAGAGAGAGAAAGAGAGAGAGAGCGAGAGAGAGTCCGTTCTGTAAGACTCTAGACTGTTAGACCCAACGTTGGCTCCGCGTATCGTGGCGGGCACCAGCTCGGAGACCCCGTCGCCACTCATCGGACATGTACACACAACCAGAAACATCGGAAACTTGACGACCCTGCCGCGGGCTCGACGATGGAATCGAACCGGGCGACTGCCGCAGTAAATAAACCGTTTCCACTTGTGCACCTCGTTCCAGGTGGCCACACAGCCGACTCCATAGGGAGCCCCATGCCGGTTTGTCAGCGGATGGGGGGCGTGGAAGGAGGCCATATTGCCAGCGGCATGTGGGCGTCGACCATGCCGTCAACATGATACGCCAATCTTCGACTAAGTGCGATGCAGCCAAATCAGTTTTTGTTGGCTCACTCCGAAATTCGCCGCCAAGCCGCAGAAGATCCTCTCGCCGCCACCGCCATGATGGACCAACTGAAGGAGCAGAGCAAGAAGGCCAGCGAAAAGCTGGAGGACTTCGCTAAGAAGACGCAGCAGGAGATCGAGAAGACCGGCAAGAGGGCGCAGGAGAGCATCAACAAGGCCACCAAGCAGGGCAAGGAGGCCACGGACAGCGTGAGCAGCGGCAGCGGCCTGCTGGACTCGGCCAAGGGGGCCTTCCACATCGACATCAAGGAGGACAAGAAGAAGGCCAAGCCGCGCCGCAAGGACTCGAGCGACTCGGACAGCGACGAGGAGGACGGACTGCTGCACGGCATCGGCGACGAGTTCGACGAGCTCACGCTCAACCAGCGCGCGCTGGGCGCCGTCGGCTGCTACGTGCTCAGCGGCCTCTTCGCCTTCGCCGCCACCGTGATCCTCTTCACGGGCGTGCACCACGTGCGCTTCTACGCGCTCTTCTACTCGCTGAGCAACATCGCCACCTTCTCCAGCCTCATCTTCATCATGGGCCAGGACCGCCTCAAGAAGCGCATGCTATCGCGCAAGCGCAGCCTGACGGGCCGCGCCTGGATGGGCTCGCTGGCGCTCACGGTCATCGTGGCCTTCTTGTGGCCCTCCCACTGGTTCATCGTCATCCTGCTACTGATCGCTCAGTTCTGCAGCATGATCTGGTACAGCGTGTCGTACATCCCGTTCGGCCGCAAGTTCCTGCACAAGTACATGGCCAAGAGGGTCATTCTCGTGGACGCCATGGACGGCAAGATCGACGGCAAGTAAGCCCGCGGCTACGAGCGCACGGTTGTTCCTGCAGTGCTTCTCGGCTCCCTCTTCTGCTTCCTTTTTATTAGTGGCAGGAACAGCACCAGCTTCATTCTGTACCAGTCAGCAAACAAACAAATACGCAACAGTTCAGTTCCGCTCGTGTTAATGGTGCTTGAAGCACGATACTTTTATCATTCTACCATCCATCGACTATGGCTTGGAATGGTCTCCTAGCCAAGCCACGAAGTCGCGCACAACAGCGTCACGAATGCGAGGGGGTTCGCTGGCCAAGTCGTGGTGGCCTCCTTCGTAGGTCTTGAAGGTTTTGTCGGCACTGCGCGTCCTGAGGTGGAGCGCTGCCGAACCGGTGACGCTGCAGGCTTGGTCCGCTGTGCCATGCTGCAGCAGATATGGCGTCTCAATCAGCTGCAACTTGCCTTGGATGCTCGTGATGCCTTCTAGCAGTGCCAGTCCGGTTCCAACACGCATCTTGCCGGGGTAGTACAGCGGGTCCGAGTGCTTCTCTGCGTCAACAATCGCTACCACCTCGGGGGAGCTGTTCTTGCCGCTGTTAGCCTTTACCAGCGGCAGTTTGGGCATGTACTCCTGCAGCAACCGGCCGATAAGCTCCATGAGATGCGATGGCCGCGACGCCTTGTGGATCTCGGTCGCGGGACACAAAATGACGGCGCCGTCAACGAGCTTCGGGCCGCCCTTGCTCAGCGCATGGAGGATCATTAGTCCACCCAGCGATCTGTCACCAACAAGCAAGCACAACTCTTATCAGTACACAGTCCGCAACATCCCTAAAAACCGCCAACTGTTGCCACGTACGCGCCGAGCAGGAAAACCTTCTTGCCGGGATACTTGGCCTTGACCAAGTCCACAAAGACGATGGCGTCGTCCACCAGCATGTCCACGCTGGAGAAGTACCCGTGTCTACCGTCGCTGCGACCCATGCCCTCGTGATCCATGCCCGCCACCAAGAAGCCGCTCCGCAGCACCTCCACCATGAACTTGTTGTTGCGCGCGCTGTGCGAGTTGACGCCGTGCAGCACGACCACGACGGCCTTGGCGTCCTTGGCACTGCCCAGATGCTTGGGCAGCCAAAAGCGGTAGAACAGCCGCACGAGCTGCCCGTTGGGTCGAGCCCGCTCCATGAGACCGGACTCCTCGTTGCCGGCGTGCACGTGCGCGAGCAGGAATTCCTGGTGTGAGGCGGCGTGTGGAGCTCCTCGCCGCGTGTTCTGGCGGTCGATGCCGGGCCCGAAGAGCATCATCAGCATGGAGATGCACACGGACAGGAGGCCGATGAGCGCCACGAGCGCGAACAGCGCGGCACTAGCGCTCCACATGGCAGACTTCGGCGTACCGGTATGCGCGCTTAGCTGACGCGCGCACCGCTACTAAGTACGCACTAAGTTGCCATTTTGCGCTACATACTAAGTTGTCATTTGGCGACGTCAGTGTGGGTGCTACATGTAGCAAGCGAAAGCGACCACCTCCAAACGGCTGCCACGCCAGTAACTCTGCAGCCCTCGCATGGGACGGACTTATTCCTGACTGTTAGTTGCTGGAGATCATGCCAGAAGCAAGAACGGTCCGGTGGAAATGGAGGGGCGTGCTTCAAACGGCGAGCGAGTGCTGAGACCAAAACGCACTTTCGGATTCGCGGTCAACTGCTCACTGAACAAGCTCATTCAATGGGCAATAAACACTCGAGGACGGTTCGCTATAGTGTTCCGGATGCTCGGCAGCGACGGTCGCTTTGGCAACAAGAAGGGCGGCTATCGGCTCCGTGTGAGCGGACGTTCGCCTCTCCGGAAGCATCCACACAGCGAGTTAACTCCTGTCCAACGGGTTCTCTGATGCCCCTGCAGATACGAGTGACGAATCTGCACCAGAACGAGAAGCTCGCGTTTCCACTCGTCTTAATCGAGGGGAATGTCGAAAACCTCGGAGGCGCGAACCTTCCGGACAACGCGATGTATGTGCAAGCTGTTGCGCATGGCGTGGAGCAAGGAGGTGGCCTGAGTAGCTCGTGGGTGGGTAGCGTGTGCTGGCCAGTGGTCCGGGAGTCAGGCCATTTCAAGGCGTACGCGCACCTTTCTCACCCTGGCGCGTTCAGAATTCGTCTTCGGATCGCCACTGCGACACACGAGTTCGCTGTGCGGTTCGTGCCACGGAAACCCAAGTGGATCGTGCGTTTCCACTACCAAAGGCCCCGCGATAGCTACCAAGGCTTCGATGCACCCAGCGGCGTCGACAACTCTGACAGTGAAGCCTGCCAGCGAATGAAGTTCAATGCGATGGTGTTGCAGACAACAGTCGCCGAGCTGTTTCACCGCGCTGGGTTCTCCAGGAAAACTTTCGCCGTGGAGCTCGATGCCGACGGCTTCCCCATCGTCGATGTCCTGCACTCGAAGCACTCGATCGGTCAAGCTCGACGGATGACGGATTCTCAGCTTCTCACGCGCCTGAACGAAGATATCGAAGCTGCCGAAGAACAGAAGCGAAAGGAGTGCGGAGCCTCAGCCACGTATTTTCATTTCAAACACATCGTGCTGCTGGGTGGTTCGCACTTTGACCCACGCACGCAGAAGTTAACCGACTACAGAGCAATTGTTGGTGGGGATGTGATTGCAACCAGCGGTTGCGGCATGTTCACGTGGCCTCGTCGTCTAAATGAGCTCACTGCCCGCTGCTTCAATAGCGATTCAATTGCTCCGGAACTGTCGATGGATCAATGTTCGGTGCGTCACACGCACTGGGCCAACTACAGCGGCGGCATCAGTGTTTTGTTGCATCTACTGGGTCTGTCCTTCGGACTGAAATACCGTGACGACGGCGTGATGTGCAAACGTTTCCGACAAGCCACACGTTTGCTCGCTGTAATGGAGCCTCGATCAGGAAAGCAGCAGCTCGTAGCTGTGGGTCGCCCCATTGGGGATGGCAGATTCGATAAGCTCCAACATCAGGCGCTGAAACCTGTAGGGGCTGCGTCAGAGGGGGTTTACCTGGACAACCTATCTATTGGCGAGCTGGCGGTTCACTGTCGGTGGATCAATCCTGAGTCTGTGAAACATGCAGCAAAAGCAACCCCGGCCACCGCTGCGTGAGAATCGGGCCTGAGATGTTGCCCATTACCTACAATAGTAACAAAATATTAAGTAGAGCTTCAAACGAGCGCTGAAGCAATTGCAGATCCCCATCCAAATAGAGAATTCTGAATTGCTCGGTTGTGGACCACAACTTGTGGTACTGTAGTGACAGAAATATCCCTGCCAGACGTGTACAGTTGCTGCATGCTCGCTATTATAGTATTCTCTTCGCAATGGATCATGTTAGTACGATACTGCGTCTGCTCTTGGGTTGCGAAATTGTACTAACTTAATTAACACGCAAATATGTTCATGGATTCTAAGTAATTAGTTTGTGTGCCTACCGTTTGCAGGCACTCAGAGATGGTCCCTGTCTCCGGAGTTAACAGGCGCTAGTACCGCAAACTGCAGCTTGACAGCTTTGTTGATCACGAATCGGCCGTCGTGTCCACTGACAATAGTGGCCATGGTCGGCTACATGTAACGGTGGCCCGTCCAACGTCAAGTTAACTCCAATGCAGGGTAGACTTGCACATGTCACTGGATTATACATGTAGGTTGCAGGTGGTCAACCATTTCTGGACAGGGCTCGATCACATGGCCGATTTCCAGCGGAGGAAAAAAACATTGTATTATCGTACGCTTATAGCGCCCCCGCATAGCAGAAATGCACGTCTTGAAAGTGCTATCGGTGCCTCTTTCGTCTGTGCGGCACCACGAAAACCTCATGCAGCAGTTCTTCTCGTCCCAGCCATTCGCAAATTGGCGTTCTACCGTCACCAAGGGACGGACACCTCACCCACGCGTGGGTACTACAAACAAACCCCTCGCCGCAGCTCCATGGGGTTCGCTACCTTCTCCGCCATCTCGACGGTCTTGTTGACACTCAACTTTGGACCAAGCACTGCTGACGTTGTCAGCTATGACTGGCGTGTCACTGCCATCACTGCAGCCTTCGACGGTGTCTCTGTGCCCACCCTCGGTATCAACGACAAGCCTGGCGACCAAGCTCTCATCGATGTGGAACTTGGCTAAGAGGTCGAAGCGCGCGTCACCGACGTGCCTACG
Organism: Phytophthora pseudosyringae; assembly: GCA_019155715.1. NCBI lineage: Eukaryota > Oomycota > Peronosporomycetes > Peronosporales > Peronosporaceae > Phytophthora > Phytophthora pseudosyringae. The sequence goes on along the minus strand of JAGDFM010000191.1, from coordinate 17,529 downwards.
TGCCTGCACTGGCATGGCTTGAAGCAACTCGGCACCCAGGAGATGGATGGGACGTCGGGGATAACACAATGCCACATCGACCCGAACGGAACGACGGTGTATCGCTTCACCCATGACAAGGCAGGCACGTTTTGGTGGCACAGCCACCACTCCACGCAGTACGCGTATGGCCTTCGAGGCCCGCTGGTCGTTCACGCCCCCGCAAACGATCGACAGTCGTGGGAGGAAGACATCGCAGAGGAATTCATCGTCCAGTTGGCAGACCAGTACCATGACGCTCCTGTGGGCGCTCCGATCTGGGACAGCATGATCGTCAACAACCGAGGCCGCTACAACTGCACGGCCGCAGCGTCTCACAGCTTTACGGACTGCACGGACGACCAACCGCTGACGAAATTCCTCTTCCAAACCGGAAACAAGTACTTGCTTCGCCTCATCAACGTGGCTGCGCTGTCCCCCGTCATGTTCAGCATAGACGACCCACGAGTTCCAGGTCGTAGCTGCAGACAGTGAGTATCTGCAGCCCTCGGAACTCATCAACTCGATCACGATCAACGCTGGTCAGCGCTACGACGTTGTAGTGCAAGCGAAGGGGTCTGGTTCCACGGATTCAACTACGAAGGTTTGGCAATTGTCCAGTACGAAGAAGACGACGACACCGAACCCACGTCGGAACAGATTGCAACTGTGACCACTGTCACTGAGTTTGAGTTCACTCCTCTAGTGTCGACAGAGCTGCCTTCAACCCCATCGGATCGTGTCATCCTTGCATTCGACCTACACTTTGGCTTGGGCTACTTCTCAATGACGGTGGCGACTACAGCAACTTCGTCGTGCCGGACGAGCCACCGCTTTTTACTATCGCCGGAGGTCTGAAGACGGAGGAGTTGCCCACCAGTGCGAACGCCCGTAAGATCCAGTGCGGCGAGCACCTCGAAGTTGTCTTAGTCGTCAAACGAGATGAACGAGCAGCACCCCTTTCACCTACACTCGCACTCGCCCTGGGTTGTGGGCAGCGGTACTGCTTCAATTGACGAGATCCATAATAACTTATTCCCAGCCCTGAAGCTCGACGGACCGATGGCACGTGATGTATACACCGTCCCGCCGTGCACGTACGACGAGAGGGGCGTGTGCACGGATGTGGGCTATCTGGTACTGCGTTTTACCGCTGACAACCCTGGTGTGTGCATCTTTCACTGCCACATCGACTGGCACCTGGACGCCGGTCTGTCAATGATCTTCGTCGAGGGCGAGGAAGAGTTGCAAAAGAAGGGTGCGAGTGCATTCTCGAACAGCACGTTGAGCGTATGTGGCAGCATGCAGTCCCCGAACTCAAGCTCCAATTCTGTGTAGACTTCAGAAACTTTGATTATTCTGCGTGTGCTGGATCGATTGTTTTTTTTTTTAGTAGTTTGCCACACGGTGTTGATCGTACGAACAGCAGATTGGAAGTGGAGTTTGAAGTTGTGGAGTTCGTTCTGCCAGATGCTGGACGCTTCAAATTGCGCACCTGGATAATCTCAAGTGCTTAAATGGTTACAGCCGACGCAGATGCTAGGCTTTGCCACAAAATACAGCAACCATTACGCAGGGCGTCAACTTGTACATATCTTCCAACGTACTAGAGTTGTAACTTTAAGTTTAAGCGGGTCATTTTCCTTTTACACGCGGGCAATTTGTCTTTTCCTACTGGGGTACGTCAAATACCAGCTCCTTACGTCTGCATCATGAGGTGTGGTCGGTCCTCCGCCTTCACGGCGGCCTTGCTAGGCTACACCTCGGACCTCACCTGCGACGGGCGTTTTGCCAAGATCGCTGCAACCTTCGATGGAATCCTCTTGCCGGTTCAAGCGCTTGTGATCAATGACAAACCTTTAGATCAAGCTACCATTGACGACGAAACGCTGGGTCGACCTCTAACAGGTTGACACCAGAACACCCCAGCCCTTTTCTGGTTTGAAGTGGCACACTGCCGTTCTGGTTGGGTTAGCGTGCGTTGAGTGATGCCAGACGTGCTGTCCATTTCTTGAGTTCCCCCATGGTTGTAAGGCCGCATCAGTGGCGACAGGTCGGCTCGTTCGCGGCCTCAGTCACGAGTCTTCGCAGGTCGCGTCTGGTCTCCGTGGTGTGCTGCTGTAAATGGACAACCATGAAAAACAATCAAGGGCAAGTTTACGATCCAGCTCGCTAACTTCTACCACGCTGAACCAGGCCCGGTGCGTGTGCAGAGCTCGCAATCAGTGTAGCTCGGGTTACCCGCCCCCGCCCGGGGCTACGACTCAGCCAAGTTCGGGTACCCGCACCTTGAATCGGGCACCCGAATGGTCAGTGGGTCGTTCTGGATGAGAGTCACTGGGCCACCCGACCTGTCATGGACAAGAGGAGCTGCTGCGATCGCCGGTGGAGCTTACAACTTCGAAGACCTCGCGATTATTTCGTGTGATGGTGGTGAAAGTGGAGGCGGTTCGAATTCAACGCCAAGCAGCAACTGAATTTGAGTTCTCCCGCCTGGTGCAGGCGGGAGATCTCAACATCAGACCCTGGTCGGTGACCGACTCGGTCCCCATCACGCTGCCGTTGTCCACCGCAGACCGTACCATTCTTGAATTCAAGATGCAATCTGGGCTGGGGCCTTTTACCATCGACGATGACACTTTCAGCACTTTGTACCTCCTAGTGATTCGCGATCGCGGGTGGTATGAAGATAAAGCTGCTACACTGTCTGAACTTCCAACGGCAATGGCAGCGCCGGGTACGTGGTACTGCGGTTCGTTTTCAAGTGCTCCGATGTGTGGATCATGCACCGTCACATCGACTGGCACCTGGACTCGGTATAATCTTCGTAAAGGGCGAGGACTCATCGATGTCGTGCCACCAAAGACCCGCGTCCAGTTTGTGCCGGCGACAGCTGTGCACTTCAAGTACATGTACACTGGATCCCTTGGCGTTCATAATTGATTGTGATGTTCACGGTGAAAGTCACAACCGTCTCTTCGTGGATACGCAAATCTTTAGAGTACTATTACCTCAACTCGTTAAGGAGTGGTGGAGGATAGAGCTCACTAGAATTGTTTACAACGTTAGCTTTGGCGCGAGACCTGCACATCATGATCAATTCCCAGCCGCCTCTTTACGACTCAATAATGTTCATTGATGATGATGGACGAACAATGCGTCCGGCTCGTTCATCTCTGAGAGCTGTCTTTGGGGGCAGAACTGCACCAACGACCAGCCAACATAGTAATGCATAAGAGGTACCTGTCAAAAGTCTACATTTTCAGGCGAGCACGCCGCTCAAACCAAAGCGCTTAAGTATGAGCTGGGGAGGTTAGTATCAACGTGGCCCTCTGTTAAACGCCGCAACCGCAGCCATTGGCAATGATGCTGGACCCCAGCAGATCACAAGCACTCACATGTCAAAAACTGTATGCAGCATACGGAATTTAATATGGGGCTTTGCTGCTGACAGATGATCATATCTCCGGCTCAAATTCCCGGTGCTGTCAAGCCTTGACTCAAGGTCATTGACCTTAGGTCAAGGCCACACAGCGCGTCACGCTACTGTACGAGCCCGACTTTCTCAAAGCGCGTTGGAATCTGAACGTCACATGAGCCGAGACAACATTTTCGAGTGACGGCCCACAGTTTGTTCAAAGCGCCTTCTTCACCACTCGATCCCCATTCTGCAATTTGCCTTCTACCGCCAACAAGCAAGCGGACGCAAGTACCCGCCTTAGCTAGGGCCCAACAGAAGCCGTCCAGTCCACGCCATGGGTCTCAAGCGCTTCTCCGCCGTCGTTTCGGCCTTGCTCGCGGCCCACATCGAATCCAGCGGCGCTGACCTTGTCACTTACGACTGGCGCGTTACGCCCCTCTCCATCGAATACGACGGTGTCGTCATCCACTCGCTCGGAATCAACGACAAGCCGGCCGACCAGGCCGTGATCGACGTGGAGCTGGGCCAGGAGGTCGAGGTCCGCGTCACGAACGAGCTCGAGGAGCCCACGTGCCTGCACTGGCACGGCCTCAAGCAACTCGGCACCCAGGAGATGGATGGCACGTCCGAGATCACCCAGTGCCACATCGGCCCGAACGCGACGGCGATCTACCACTTTCTGCCGGACAAGGCTGGCACGTTCTGGTGGCACAGCCACCACATGGCCCAGTACGCTTACGGTCTCCGTGGGCCGCTGGTTGTTCACGCCCCTGCGAGTCAACGACAGGACTGGGAGAAGGACATCGACGGGGAGTACACCATCCAAATGGCCGATCTGTACCACCGGCCGCCGCAGCCTACGCGCATGTGGGATAACGTCCTCATCAACAACCGCGGGCGCTACAACTGCACTGCTGCGGCTCACCACAACTTCACCCAGTGTGTGGACGAGCAGCCGCTCTCGCAGTTCCACTTCCAAGCTGGGAACAAGTACCTGCTCCGTCTCATCAACATGGCGGCTCTGTCCCCGATCGTCTTCAGCATCGACGACCACGAGTTCCGGGTCGTTGCAGCTGACGGTGACCACCTCCAGCCTTCGGAGCTCATCAACTCGGTCACGCTGAACGCCGGCCAGCGCTATGATATCGTCGTTGAAGCGAAAGCCGGTCAGAAGTCGATTGGTTCCTTCTGGATGCGGGCCAATGGCCTGCACGGACTTCCGTGGACGCGCGGAACCGCTGAGATCGCTGGCGAGGGCTACACCTACGAAGGCCTCGCTGTGGTCTCCTACGAAGACGGGAACGAGGCCGACCCGACGTCGCAGAAGCAACAGAACCCGACGACGGTGACCGAGTTCGACTTCATTCCCCTGGTGCCCATTGCGCTCCCCGAGGTCGCTTCGGACCGCGCTGTTCTGCAGTTCAAGATGCAGGACGGCAAGGGCCACTTTTCTATCGACGGCAGCGAGTTCCACCACTTCGTCCACCCGGAGGAGCCCCCGCTCTTCTCGATCGCCAGCGGCATGAAGACCGAGCAGCTCCCGGTCGACGCCAACGCCCGCAAGATCGAGTTCGGCAAGCACATTGAGGTGGTGCTGGTCAACGTCAAGGACGAGCAGCACCCGTTCCACATGCACACGCACTCGCCCTGGGTCGTGGGCAGCGGCGTGGCGTCGGTCGAGCAGATCCAAAACAACCAGCTGCCGCCCCTCAAGCTGCTCAACCCGATGACGCGCGACGTCTACACCGTGCCGCCGTGCACCTCGGACGGCAACGCCGGCTGCCTGGACGCCGGGTATCTGGTGCTGCGCTTCACGGCCGACAACCCGGGCGTGTGGATCTTCCACTGCCACATCGACTGGCACCTGGAGGCCGGTCTGTCCATGATTCTCGTGGAGGGCGAGCAGGAGCTGCAGCAGAAGGGCGTCGGCGCCTTCTCCAACACCATTCTCAGCGTCTGCGGCAGCAACAGCAAGTTCTCGCCGTCCAACTCGACGGCCCAGGCCCTGTAGGATATGCCTGCGGGCACAGAGATCAGCTCAACACATAGACACACAAAATATCAATCGATTTCCTCAAAAACGCCTTCATCATCGTGAATGGTATTTCGAAATATTAGAGAAAATTGGAAATCTAGATAAATTACGGATAGATTACTGACAAAAAAGACATGTGCATACGGGTTTTTACGACCCAGTATTTGTTTTTGTTATACGGGTTTCGTCGAACTAGTGTTTTTTATGCATACGGGTTTCGTCGAATTTGTGTTTTTTGTGCCTACGGATTTCGCTAGCGAGTTTTTGGTTTGGGTGCCTACGGGTTTCGATGCAAAATATATTTTTCGTCGCCTACGTATCTCGATACTCATATCTCGGCAGCAAGAAGAAGAGATGGCGGAGCAGGCGACGACGTTCAGCGCGGCGGAGGCGGCCGTGTACGACCGGCAGATGCGGCTCTGGGGCGTGGAGGCGCAGCAGCGGCTGCAGCGCTCGCGCGTGCTGGTCAGCGGCCTCTCGGCGCTGGGCTCGGAGCTGGTGAAGAACCTGGTGCTGGCGGGCGTGGGCGTCACGCTGCACGACTCGCAGGCGACGACCCCCACGGCCGCCGTCACGCAGTTCTTCCTGTGCGAGGAGGACGTGGGCAAGAACGTGCGTGTCGAGAACGCTACATACCCCTGTGTCAAGAAAAGGCTCTGTTCGCTGGCTGTCCAAAGCCACTAACTCGATTGTTATCTGCGCTATGATTCTGCTGCCAATTACCAGCTCGCCGAGGCCTGCCTGCCGCGCGTGCAGGACCTGAACCCGCTGGTGCAGGTGTCGTGCGAGACGAAGCCCCTGGGCGAGCTGCCCGACGCCTTCTTCCAGCAGTTCTCGGTCGTGTGCCTCGTGGGGGCCGAGCTGCCCTCGGAGCTGCGGCTGGACGCGCTGTGCCGCTCCTTCGGCACGGCCTTCTACGCCGCCAGGAGCTTCGGCTTCGACGGCCTCGTGTTCGCCGACCTGGGCGCGCACACGTTCCGCCGCAACCCCGTGGGGGCCGACGCGGCGCCCAGTGCGCCCGTGGCGGTCACGTTCCCGACGCTGGAGGAGGCCCAGAGGGTCCAGTGGAGCTCGCTGCAGAGCGCCCGCAAGCGCGCGCCGCAGCTGCCGCAGGTGTTTGTCAAGAACCAACGTGCGTTAGTCTGGGCAGGGGGTGGTGACGCGGACTGAGGGCTGATCGTGGGGGTGATATGCTATACGTGCAGTGCTGCAGGGATACAAGAGCCAGAAGGGCGTGAAGGAGATGACCAGCAACCACGAGGTGGACTTCATCCAGTACGCCAGAGAGCAGTTCCAAGCCAACGGACTGGACGAAGACTATCTCTCGCCCAACGATCTGCAGTACGCTTGCAGCCTGGAAGGGGTTTGGAGGTCATGCATGAGCTTACGGGTATTTTCCTTCCTTTGCAGGGCACTGGTGCGCGTTGCGGAGGCGGACCTGGTGCCGGTGTGCGCAATTGTGGCAGGGATTTTGGGCCAGGAGGTCATCAAGGCCATCTCGCAAAAGGACGAGCCCATTTGCAACTTTTTCTGCTTCGACGGCGTCACGGGCACCGTGAGAAGAATCGGGTAGTGGAACGGAAGGCTGGTGCAGAGAAATAATAGCAACGCACGCGCTGCTGATGGTTTTTACTAAGGTTGTGTGTGCTATTGCTGCCTCCAGATGTGACTGTTGATGCATTTACAGACCCACGAGGAGGCGCTTCGCGAAAGCGACTTCTGCGAGGATGCCAAGCAGATAGCTCACAGGTAGGCGAGCTTCGTACTTGTTCACGTCTGGATAGAGTAGCAAGCATGTCTACGGCTTTAGCTGCTGCTCGCGCGAAGACAGAGGGGAAGCGAATGCTGCGCAATGCGCTCGATGCCTACGGTGATGAAGATACGTCTCTGTCCAAGTGGAATGCAAGGAAGAAGAGCGCAGTGGACGAGGGGAAATGGGTGTGGAGGCAGAGCGTGGCCAATGCAAATGCTGCGATTAAGTCCAGGTTTGACAAGGAGGAGGTGCAGACGACGTTGAAGGCTCGGTTTGTGGACAGTCACGCGGCAGTGGACGAGGAAATGAGCAGCACCATCCACGTAGACCAGCATGGAGGACAACTCGGACAAAACGATCTGCATGATGACCAGTGCTGCTGGAGGTATGTTTCAATAGCTTCATCGCTGAGGAACGTCTGGCTAATACCAGTTAGTTGCACAGAGAACGCATTGGTGGCAAGACGCATTACTGCACCAACTTGCTACCGTTAGAGAAGAAGAAGAAGAAAACGGACCCAGCGACCCCGCAAGATCCACTGCCCGCACCAGTAGCCCCTACGAAACATTTTTGTCCATGGCATGCCAAAGAATGCGGGTACGGTGAGCATCCGATGGAGAAGTCTCGGGCCATTGAGATACCAAACGAGTACGGCATGTGTCTGCATTGCTACGAAGCAACTGCTAGTACTCTACGCGCAACGCTGCAGAAGGTGCCTCCGCGAATCGGAGCACTGAAAATCCCTGGTGTTTGTGAGGCCAATGCTCGAAAGGAGGTCAAACGCGATGCGATGCTGAAGCTTCCAGGCAAAAGATTATCGGTGAGCGCAGGGCGGAAGTTGGGACCAGCCAGTTTGTGTGCGTGGCAAAAAGAGCACTCTGAGATCACGTACGTCTGGCGTTGCACGAACTGCGTACTGATGCATCCAGTACTGCGGGGGTCGTACCTGTCCTTTTGCGGCTTTCATGCCCCACGATGCATCCAGGAGTACGGGAACAAAGGGAAGAACGAGCAAGCGTGCCCTTCCATGGATCGCAAAAATCGATTTGGCCTGTGTCGTAATCACCTGGAAGCGCACTTGAGCATTTTGTCCTTCGAAGAACGTGGCAGTGTTTTGCTGATCGACTCGGACTTTGATGTGCCTGGCATCAAAGAGTGCAAGAAAGAAGAAGTGGTGGTTCCTGTCGTGAGGCACCCCCTAGCTCCGAAAAACCCGCCTCCTGTCTTAGAGTCAAATACTGGCCTCAGCTTTTCCATGGATACAACCAGCGCTGTTGCGGTGCTGCCGTTGCGTTTGCCCCGCACGCCTTTGGATACATTCATGAAGGAGGCGCGAGCATTGGTTGGGAAGGTCATCCATGAGGTTCTTGATCATCCCAATCCGGTCTCTGTAGTCGTGAAGGAAGTCATTTGGCGTGTACAGTTCCTGCGAAGAGCAGAAGTCGTGGCAACTCGCATCCAGCGAATTTTTCGAGGAAATCGAGCCCGTCGACGAGTGAAGCTATTACTCTATGAGCAGGCTGCCATGGATCGCATAATGGCGTGCCGTGTACTTCAGCGGTTCGTGCGAGGCTTCTTAGGTCGTCGGCGGTTTGAGCATGAGCATGAAAACGTTCTCAATGCTGTTCCACACATTCAGCGTTTGCTACGTGGTGGTTTGGCGAGGAAACATTTCCGCGAGCTCTGTGCTGCCATTCGTCTGCAGCGCAACTACCGATGGTATCGGCAGCGTCTTCTTGCCAGAGCTTGCCGAGAAGAAGTCGCCTACATGCAAGGTCTTCAGCGCCAAGCGGATATAAATTTTACAGAGATGGAGACGCAGATGGATTCGTTTAGGCGGCTTCGTGCACGCCGAATTCTTCGGTCACAGATTATGCGCTGGAAAAAGCGCCAAGAAGTTCATGAGCAGGAGGTCGCTGAACGTCTTCGCAGTTTATTGGGAACCGTGAAGATTCAGCGCCAATGGAGGCGACACCATCGCTACATGTTGATCAAGAAACGCTACGGTGGTGCTCAGATGATCCAAAAGCGCGTTCGTGGGTGGCTCACGCGGCGTATGTGGTTCGGAGACCCTGGCGTTCATTTTGTCACGAGTTTCGTCAGCCTACGGAGCGGCTTCAAGTACGGCAAGATTGTTGTGGAATCCCAGTCATCGAGATCGTACTCGTATCCGAGTCAGAAAATACGAACTCGCTGCGGTGTCTTGACGATACAGCGCGTTTTTAGAGGACACCTTGGACGGTTGGCGGCCAATTCGCGCTGGGCAGACATGCTGAAGCGATGGGAGTGGCTCGGAATAACACCTACGGATTCGAGTGGGCAGCTCAGTGACAGCATGGTGGTGGGTCACCGACGGTATGGGTTTGTCCTCCCCTCTTTCGCGTATCACAAGGACAGGAGGCAGCACATGCGTCCCATTGCAAATGAGCCAGTGCCGAACCGAGGGCATGCGTACAAGTACCAATACATCCTCGACTTGATTAAAGACCGGGACGGGAAGCGCGGCTGGAGCCTGGCGAGGGAAGAGCTGTATACGAGGCAACTGAAAGAAGAGCAAGAGTGGATGAGAGCGGAAGAAGCTTGTCGAGAGGCGAAAGAAGCCGAAATCGCGATGAAAGAACTGCGAAGGCATATCGCAACAGTACGAGACCCGCTGGCGCAGTCGATGTCCATGTCCAAGGCAGTTTTCCCGGTTGGTACCATTGTCGACGTGGTCGGGAAGATGGAAGGCAAAAGCATCATTCGCAGAGCAAAGATAGTTGCAATTCACCAGGAAAAACAACCGAACGGAGAAAAGAATGCCAGCTTCGACGTCGAGTACACGCAGGTATGGCTCTCGATTCTTAAAAAAATGGTTCTGTGCTTATCTAACATCTGCGTCACTGCTTTAGGCTCTGCGGAATTCTTTCGGACGACTTGAAGCGAGCGGCGAACAGCGTGTGAGCGTTGCGCGCCTTCGACATATTCCATTCGTTCGAACCGTGATGAATTCAAAGAGAAACGTGGGTGTGCTCATACAGGCGGCTATCGATTGTCTTCGGCGGGAGATCGAATCTGGTCGACAGCCAACTGACGGCTTATCTACGGAAGTGTCAACAGATCCGGCAAGCGAAAATGGTGGGGATGAGAGTGAAGAAACCTTGTCGACTGTGGATGCTATCGCGGATCGGTTGCGTGACTGCCGTACAGGGCATAACCTGTTGCACGACCACCGTGACTTCGTCAATTTCGTCTTCAGAAACTCCACCCTCCTGAAGCTCAAGTGGCTTCTAGTCGTGAGCCAAGTTCGGTATGGCACGCGCTTCGAGAAGTCAAATCCAGCGGCAACGGTCAACCCGCTGCCAAGTGCTCCATTGATAGAGATGTTCTATCGGGAATTTGGCATGACCCGCACTAAACACACAGATGACGAAAGGGTGATCCGGCCCATGCCGGAGAGAGCCCATGCAATCGAGGAGCGAATGGCTAAGCTCGGATTTCAGTACGACTCCAAAGCTAATGCACACGACGACAGCAGCAGTTCAAAAGAGGAGGAGCCTGCTGAAGACTCAACTAGACCGGAAACTACACCAGTGTTCAAAAAAGCAGCACCTCGGCACGACTCGGCGGCTACAGTAGACGATATGATGCTGTTCCGGGAAGACCCAACACCTCAAAACGCGCAGGATATGCATCGTCTCATCTACGAGCTGAAGGTGCGCCAACAAAACGTTGCTCTGAACAAGTTACGCCCCGACTAACACCCCGCTGTATATGCAGACACTCCCTCGAGAGGGTGGACACGAGAAAATCATCCATATCGCTTCTCGCCGCGCTCATGCTTACGTTTGCGGCCATCCGGCGTGTGGGAAATGCTTCTCGTACGTAAATTGCACTCGCGTGTTTCCGCAAGTATCTACTAATTCTTTCGAATGCGGTAGATCGAGGAAGATGGCAAGACTGCACCAGTTAAATACACACGAAGGCCGTGAGCGACTCGCAACCGGTAACCCGCTGGTGGATCAGTATGTACACGCGTATTGGCCGCAAGGAACACCTTGGACCGAAGCGGACATCAAGACAATGGTGGGGTACTTTGCGTGCAAATGGACTGGGTGCGAAACAGTGCAATTCCGCACACGACGAGAACTGAGCAGGTATGAGAACAGTTCCACTTCAGGCGAGCTTGCCATGCTAATTGTTTTTCACTCGGATGCAGGCACCGCGCGCAGGAACACGGTATCAAAGACGACAACTACGATTCCAATAGTTCTTGTGCAACTCGATCACCCGCACCAACTCTGTCTGAAGAAACGGGCCACACGAAGCGATTTACTCTGACCCGAAGAGCGATTTGGCTCGGTTCTTACGTCGTATGCCGCAATCTAGAGGCCAAGCTCGGCATTGGCCCAACTGCGCTCATGAACCCAAGGGCGTGCTCAGTCCACGACAAGCCTGTTCAGCTGTGCACAGCGTGCTTTTTGCAGCAACGACGACCCGCCTCACCGTTTCGACTGTACTCAGCCTTTGCTGTGCGTAGAGCAGAACCTGGTATCAAGCCGCTTCGAATCGAAGCCGACGCTCCAGCTGAGGCATCCCTAGAGGAAGAGTACATGATCATTCGGGATGATGATGAAGAGTTTTGTCCTGCAGTGAATATTTGGGGCGTGTACTCGCTCACGGCGCCGCCAACGCTCAAAGGCAACGAGAAAGTCATACTCCCAGACCCGCTTGCGTCCGTATTGTACCTCAAGGTCACTACTATTTGTCGCGATGCTCTTGGAGAAGCCTGGATCTTTGGAAGTGTGCTAGCTCAACGAAAGCAATCAGGATCGAGAGCTGCTGGCCAAGTTGGAGACGAGCACGAGGTGGTGCCCGACAAGGCCCGAGGCCTCGTATTTGCGCTATTGAGCCAGGTTGTGGGCTCTGCATCTATCCACTACTGCTCCCGGAATGTATTCTATCGAAAATACTACGCGAAAACTGGGGATGGTAGCGAAGCGGTCGGTAGTACGCGATCGACTGCATCAAGCAAAAGAGGCGACGTGCTTCCGCGGATTCTGTTTTGTCGACCAAGTAATCCGCCGCAAGAGAATCCAGAGTATGTGCCAGGACCGTGACAACTTCAATTTGGACGACTGTTGTCAAGCTCCTGTCAGCATTGTCTTCTGCCGTCGTGATCACGGTGCTGAAGTTGAGTGGCGAGTAATGTCAAAATCTGAGAACGAGCGCGACTAAAACCAGAACTGTCAGTTGCATCGAAGACAACGGAACTGACACGGATGACACCCAGGCGCCGTCATCGTTCAGGAACGCACTGTGTGTTGCCTCCTTCCTACACGAGGCCGCCAGTCGGTTGATTTCCTGCCGGCCGAACTGCTGCTCATTTGCAAATTTGCTTCCTTCCAGCAACACACCATCCTCCACTCAACACCCACGATGAAGATCGCTCTCCTGCTCGCGCTCGCTGCTTTTGTGGCCTCCACGGACGCCGCTGTCCCTGCCGTGCCGACCGACCGCATGGCCCAATTCCTCCAAGAGAAGTCTGGCCTGGAATCCGAGCTGAGCACGTGGAAGCAGAGCGACGCTGGCCAGTTTGCTAAAGATCATGGCTTTATCCCAGCTTCGTCCGCGCGGGATGCTGGTGCCGCAGAAGACGAGGAGTTGCGTCGTCTCTTCTTGACCAAGCTGCTGATTGAAGGGACCCAAGCGACGAACCCGGAGGCCACTTTCTCCACCGACACGCCATTCACGCTCATGACGGAGGAGGAGTTCACCAAGTTCGTTGGCGCCTCGTACCAGCGTGGCTCTGGGCTTCTTCCCGACACCTCGCCCGCTGGCGTGATCGCTTCGAACTCGACGGAGATAGTGGGCACCGAGAAGGACTGGACGAACTCGGGATGCGTCGTCGGTGTCAAGAACCAAGGCCAGTGCGGCTCTTGCTGGGCGTTCGCGGCCGTCGCCGCCCTCGAGAGCGCCATCTGCCTGGCTGGTCGTCCTCTCACGCCTCTCTCGGAGCAGCAGCTTCTTGACTGTGACGAGTCGTCGTACGCCTGCCAGGGCGGCTTCCCCGGTGACGCGTTGACCTTCATCCAGCGTTCCGGCGGTGTCTGCACCGAGGAGGCCTACCCGTACGTGTCTGGAGAAACGGGCGACCGCGACACGTGCCAGTCGTCTTGCACTGCAGAGACTGTCCCCATCCGCAAGGTGGTGTCTGTCCCTCAGAGCGACGCCGGGTTGGTGCAAGCCATCAACGGCCGCCCCGTGGCCGTGGGCGTCGCCGCTGGCAACCCCACGTGGAAGCAGTACAAGGGCGGCGTCGTGTCGTCCTGCACCACGTCGGAACTGGACCACGCCGTGCTGGCGGTCGGCTACACGGCGTCCTACTTTAAGATCAAGAACTCGTGGGGCACCCAGTGGGGCGAGGCCGGCTACATCCGACTCAAGCGCGGCGCCGGCACCAGCAGCTCCGGCACGTGCGGCGTCGTCGGCCCCAAGTCCGTCTACCCGCAGCTATAGGCGCCGGACGGTGGTCCGACAACTTCAACTCGCAAGTTGAAGTGCTCCTCGTGACCGCACGTTTCGTAACGGCTAAAACCATCACTCTCGTTTTGGATCTTTTACCTTGTTTTTTGTATGCTCCACCTTGAAGAGACGCGACCCATCGTCCATTGCCAAAGAAGTATCTTGCGGACCGACTCATTCGCTGTTCCTCTTGCAGGATGGCAAGCAGCTCGTGGCGAAGGGCGGCGCTGCGAGTCTTGGCGCTACTGGCGCTGCTAGTGGCGCTCGGGGCCGCTCAAGTGACCGAGAAGGCGCCTCCAGAGCGTGGCCATGAACCTGCAGGAGCTCAAGGAGGCGCTGAAGGGGAAGCAGGAGGAGAGGCGGAGGCGGATAGCGGCCGAGTGGGGGTCGTGGCGGCAGTGACCATCTCGACGCTGGTGGCCATCTCCATCCTCTTTGAGATCTCCACGGAGCAGCTGCGAGAGCACACGGACGAGCTCAACATGCCGTTCGTCAACACGGTCTTCGGGGAGCTCACGACGCTGGGCTTCATCGGTCTGCTGCTCTTCGTCGTCACCAAGATCGAGGTGCTGCCGTGGCTCTCGCGGGCCGTGCTTGGAGGCAGCGCGGAGCTGCAGGAGATCATCGAGAAGCTGCACATGGCGCTCTTCCTGTTCATCGTCATCTTCCTCGTGCTCTGTCTCGGACTGCTACGTCTCGGTATGCACGTTCAACACGAGTGGCGCGAGTTTGAGCGCAGCTGTGCTGACATCCCGTCCGTGCTCTCGGAGTACGCACTTGCCTCGGAGCCGCCCAGGTCGTGGCTGGATCGTTGCTCGTGGCAGCGAGCTGCTGCTGCGAGGAAGGCGGAGCGTGAAGTCGTGTACTTGGCACTGCGTCGACGGTTCATGGACTACCGTTCCAATCATCCCGACGAGGAGACGGCACGGCAGGTGGCGATGGAGTTCCAGCTCCAGGGTGACGACTCGAGGTTCCCTTTCAATGAATATCTCGCCATCATCTCGGGTGAAGTCATGGGAAGACTGATCCAGATCGACATGGCGACATGGCTCGCTCTCGACGTCGTGTTGGTAGTTCTTCTTGGCCTTTGCTGGCATGCAGGACCTCGTGGAGAGGTGGCGATTCTTCTCATCGGCGGGTTTTTGCTCATTGCGATGAATGATTTCGTGTACCGAAGGGTGAATGCGATGCGAAGTTTGCTCACGCCCCCACGACTGCAACGTGATGCTGAGAGACTGCGCCACAAGAGTGCGTGGCGCTCACAGCACGCGCTACCGCCACTCACTGAAGCAGAAAAGTCTAACCATTCCAACGAGAAAACGTGGCTGTTGGCCGATTCAGAGGAAGTGGGCAGGGACTACGATGATTCGCATGGGTGGGTACCTCCTTACACTGAGCTTCTCCCCAACGGTGGACGTGATCTCTCTGAAAAGGAGCTCAAGCGACGTCAACGAAGCCTCATTGGTGGTGGATGGGGAAATGGTGTTGTGCTCGCACTCTTCTCTACCCGAATGGTCTTCCTCCTCACTGCGCTGCATCTCTCGACCTTCATACTGCGCGAAGCGTACCAGATTTCGGAGCTTTTTGGTGACCACCCGGCATTTTCTGCTGTACTGTGCTTCTTTTTCATGATACCCAGCTTCGCCGTGCCGTTCATGTCCACTCGAATCGCAAATGATGGCTTGCTGGCATTTAACGTTGAGCACATGAAGGTCTCGAGGGTTATCGTGCAAGTCTCTCGGCTGCTGCGTGCTCGACAGACGCTGAGAACGCTTCGCTTTGTCGCCGAGATGAAGATCCACCTCCGCGAAAGTGTGCGTCGGAATAACCAACAGCTGAAGCTCAACATCGAGTTGATGCCGGAAGTGCCTATGCCTCCAGTCAGTCGAAGACGATCCAGTATCATGCCTATTGATGCGAGCGCAAAGTTCAAGGCAGCTCGCCGTCGCTCATCTACACACCTCGACCCCGCTGTCACTGCTGGAGTATTGCGGTCTATCCAGAAGGTTCCGCTACCACTGAAGCTGTCACCAAAAGCCTCAGCTACTGTGGAGCCCCCACTGTCTCCTTTGGCAGCGTACCTCTCGCCGAGAGAGAAGCGCGGCGACGCGTACCGTCGTGAGATGGAACGTCGCGAAATTCACACGGTCTTCTGCCTCTTCGATGTGGACGGCTCGGGATCGGTATCACGAGATGAAATGGCGAGCCTCCTTCTTGCCATCACGCACGACCTGGATGACATGCAGCTCAATCGCCTAATGACAGATCTCGTGGCAGAAGAATTGGAAAGCGAGAATGATAACTTCGGCAAAGAGGGTGTGATGGTCGAAGGTCCCCAGGAAATCACGTTTGAGGCCTTTTACAAATGGTGCAGTGCCAGAATCCAAGAGAGTCGCCACTCCAAGGAGGAACTCGTTGAAGAGATTTTCCGCATGGTCGACACTGATGGTAGCGGCACCATTTCTGTCGATGAGTTCGTCTCGATCTTCAAGACTTTGGGTCAAGCGCTTGACCACGACGACGTGCGTGAACTTGTCTACCAAATGGATCGGAACGGGGACGGTAAAATCGATCTCGAGGAATTCAGCAAGATGCTACAGAAACACGAGGTTTAGCGCGTTCAGGGTAGAGGCTAATGGTAACTAAATATGCATAATTGTTGTTGTTTTTTGTATTCGTAGTTCCATTTCCGTCGAAATTATCATAAGTTTTCGTTTCCTCAGTGAGGTACATTGTTGTCACTTAGTTTCTTTGTCGAACGACATTCTATGACGTTATAGGCACGTGTCCCTCACCACCTGCTGTTAAGGCGGGCCTCGAGCCCCGAAGAGTTCTACTCACAGGAGCAAACATGGCCGGCACGCAGCGGCGGGTGTAGTGATGACGTCGCATCTACTGCCTCGCTCCACTGCGGAGAAGCCCGTCGTGAAGGAACTCAAGGCTGTGCAACAAACGTGCAGCCATAATTCCGGAGGGCTACGAGACAGGGAGCGAGCGCCACGCTGGATCAGGTGTAGAAGCGTTGGGATGGAGAGCGTCCCGGACGTTGCATCCATCGTCAACTATGACGGATGGAGCAGTCGTCGTTGTCGAAGGCCAGTCGCGCGAAAGCCTTGAGCAGACGCTTACAGCCGCCGATTCGCAACCTCGAGCCGAGCATCGTGGACAGCCCCTGGACGGCGCGACGGCAGGTTTGGTTTGCGCGCGACGGAGGACTCTTACAACGAACTCGCGGACGTGTATTGTGGCTCGTTCTGACGGATGTGCTAGTAGCACTGCTACAGGTACGCTTGCGAGCACGGCGACGATCACCGCTGCCGGCCAGGCGAGTGGATCCTGTCTACCGGCGAGTTCGATTGATGGTGCGCACTGCTCTCTTCTGGTCGCAGTGATAGAGAGGTGGCTGCGTCGGACGAGGGCGTGGTTTGTTTTGACAGCGAGTCTAACGGGGAGGTTGCTGGAACAAGTGTTTGTGACAGCTCAGGCCATGACGAAGATGTGGCAAGTGCTAGTGAAGTGCAAGTCGACATGGGGAGAAGGATGTTGGCATGGACCACTGTGCAGAAACGACATCGACGACGCCAGGGCAACAGGAATGAATGACCTTGTTCTGGAAGAATGGTAGCTCTTTGTTAGCGGCTATGTATCCACGAGGTCATGTGTAACTCGACGGGCTGCTCGTGCATGAAGCGCGATAACATGTGCGAGAAGGCTAGCGTCTGCTCTAGCAACTGTCCGAATAGATGCGTGGATCGAGGGGAGAGCACTAAGAGCTTGCTGCACGCGGTGCAACTATTG
>JAGDFM010000190.1:0-72776 GCA_019155715.1 Phytophthora pseudosyringae | reverse complement strand
CCCATTCCCCCCCCCCGGCCGCCCCCCCCCCCCCCCCCCCCTGCTCCCCCTTCCGCTCACGTCGCGATGGCTCGCTTGTCCGACAGCGGCAACCCCAAGGACAAGGACGGCTACATGGGCGTCCAGGACGCGGACGTGGCCATGGCGCCGCCGCCCGCCGCCAAGCCGTACCAGGTCAAGTCCCCGCTGCTGCGCGAGTGCATGGCCGAGTTCATCGGCACCATGGTGCTCATCCTGTTCGGCGACGGCGTGGTGGCCCAGGTCGTGCTCAGCGAGGGCGCCAAGGGCGAGTACCTCAACATCAACCTGTGCTGGGGGCTCGGCGTGCTCTTCGGCATCCACGCGTCGGGCGGCGTCTCGGGCGCCCACCTGAACCCGGCCGTGACCACGACGCTCGCGCTCTTCGGGCGCCTCGAGTGGCGCAAGGTGGTCCCGTACGTCACCGCCCAGGTGCTGGGCGCGTTCGTGGCGGCCTTCATCGTCTGGGCCGTCTACTGCCCCATGTTCAACGCCATCGACCCCGACAAGGAGACCACCCAGGGCGTCTTCGCCACGTACCCGTACAGCAGCGACGTCCCGGTCGGCACCTGCTTCCTGACCGAAGTCGTGGGCACAGCGTTGCTGCTCGGCGGCATCTTCGCTCTCGGAGACGAGCTCAACAAGCCGGCCAGTCCGTACAGCCAGCCGAGCGCCGTGGCGCTGCTGGTCGTGGCCATCGGCATGGCGTTCGGCATGAACTCGGGCTATGCCATCAACCCGGCGCGAGACTTCGGCCCGCGCCTCTTCTCGCTGTGCGCCGGCTGGGGCTCGCGCGTGTTCACCATGCGCGACCACTACTTCTGGGTGCCGATCGTCGGCCCCATTCTGGGCGGCGCGATCGGCGGCGGCGTGTACGTTGGGCTCGTGGAGCACCACCACCCGCGCGACTACAAGCACCCGCTCGACTATTAAACGTGCTTGTTGGGGAGTGCTGCTCGCTCGAATAGGTTGTCGTGGAAAGCAGAGGCAGCAGTGCTAGTCTGGTCATGGCAGCGTTCGTACAAACTTCTCTTCATCCATTGATCCTCGTTCAGTAGTTTTTGGTGTTGGTCCCCGACGTGGGCGCTGCGTTGTGGGGATAACGGGCATCATTCCATCTCCACCGAGACGCGAAGTGATCTCTTCGTCGACGAGGCGGCAGATGGCAGCCAACGATGAAAGTGCAGTCACCACCTTTGCTGGACGGACGCCATGTTTGACACGCAGCGGCGATTCTGATAGTGGCGTGGCCTTCCGGCGTAGAGATGACGCTCGTTGAAGTTTGCGCTCGCTTCGAGGCCGAGGCCGCTGGCGAGGGCCGACCGTCTCATGCGGGTTCGCCACGCTCACTTTGCAAACTGGAGCGCGCCTCGCAAGCTCGATCCCCCCCCCCTCCTCTTCACCTGACGTTGACCACGATGGCGCCGCGCGACTCGGACACCCGCGACACGACCGAGAACGGCTACATCGGGCTGCAGGAGCCCGAGGTCGAGAAGCCGCCGGACCCCGTCAAGCACTACCAGGTCAAGTCGCCGCTGCTGCGCGAGTGCTGATCCTGTTCGGCGACGGCGTCGTCGCGCAAGTGGTGCTCAGCGAAAGTACCAAGGGCGACTACACCAGCATCAACCTGTGCTGGGGGCTCGGCGTGCTCTTCGGCATCCACGTTTCGGGCGGCGTGTCCGGGGCGCACATCAACCCGGCCGTGACGACGACGCTCGCGCTCTACGGGCGGTTCGAATGGCGCAAGGTGGTCCCGTACATCATCGCACAGATCTTGGGCGCCTTCGTGGCCGCGTTCCTGGTCTGGGCGGTCTACTGCCCGATGTTCGACACGATTGACCCCAACAAGGACTCGACCCAGGGCGTCTTCGCCACGTACCCGTACAGCAGCGACGTGCCTGTGGGGACCTGCTTCCTAACAGAAGTGGTGGGCACAGCATTGCTGCTGGGCGGCATCTTCGCCATCGGAGATGAGCTCAACAAGCCGTCCAGCCCGTCCAGCCAACCCGGGGCAGTTGCGCTGCTGGTCGTGGCCATCGGCATGGCGTTCGGCATGAACTCGGGCTACGCCATCAACCCGGCGCGAGACTTCGGTCCGCGCCTCTTCTCGCTTTGCGCCGGCTGGGGCTCGCGCGTGTTCACCATGCGCGACCACTACTTCTGGGTGCCCATTATCGGCCCCATTCTGGGCGGAGCTATCGGCGGCGGCGTGTACATCGGCTTCGTGGAGCACCACCACCCGCGCGACTACAAGCACCCGCTCGACAACTGAAGCCGGACGTGCATCTCTCTATCGAGCTTTCTATCTAGTTATCCCGCTGTAATGAACGTCACTTGCGCTCCTTTGTTTGTCTAGCTAGTTGCACCCTCGGCACCCAGCAGGATCGTTGCCGTCCGGCGTAGCGTTGTGGCCGTGCTCACGGCGCCACGCCACGCCGCCCCGTCAGCAGCTGTGCTGCTGATCTCGTCACGTTTTTTTACAATCTCGCGGTCAGGCTATCAGGGTGTCCACCTTGGCACGCGTCCAGCGCGAAGAGCACAGGTCCGCCTCGAGCACGCGCTGCCAAGTGAGTTCGAGCGAGGTCGCCGTGCGGCGCTGCATTGCAGCGTGCATGACCGCATGGGCCGCGACGGACGAGCCGGACGCTAATCAAAACTGAAGCGACATCCACCTCTCGCTCGGAGACCGCCGGCAAAGCGTCGAGACCGCCGGTAAAGCTCGAACGGAGCTCGGAGCTCGCAGAGCGCCGCCACTGCTGCCGATTCGAGCAGCGCGTTGGCAGATGGCGATCGAAATGGAAGTGGTTGACGGCGCTGCACTGCGCTTGACCGGCAGACAGCGCGACTGAAGTTGCAGCTGGCGCGCGCCGGCGAAAACTCATGCCGGTGTGTTCACTCGTGTGCGGGCATGGCCGCAAAACTGCACCAGGCTATGTCGGTCTTGCCATTCATGGCGGATAGAGAAGACGTGCATAGTGGTTGAACTTCAAGCGATTTGGATGCTGTCAACATCGCTGCCGTCTCGCGCTTGACAGCTCCCCCGGCAGCTCACTTTCCGATTCGCAGTGTCGGCCACAGCGCTCCTTTCGTCCGTGTTCAACGCGTTGTAATCAAGGACCATCGCCATGCCCGGAAACGACGACAAGATCGAGAGCGGCTACGTCGGCGTGCAAGAACCAGACGTGCTCATGAACCTGGAGCCCGCCAAGCCGTACCAGGTCAAGTCGCCGCTCTTCCGCGAGTGCCTGGCCGAGTTCCTCGGCACCATGGTCATGATCATGTTCGGCGACGGCGTCGTGGCCCAGGTCGTGCTCAGCGAGGGCACCAAGGGCGAGTACCTCAACATCAACCTGTGCTGGGGGCTCGGCGTGCTCTTCGGCATCCACGTCTCGGGTGGCGTCTCTGGTGCCCACCTGAACCCCGCGGTGACCACCACACTGGCCTGGTTCGGCCGCATGGAGTGGAAGAAGGTCCCGTACTACGTCGTCTCGCAGATCCTCGGCGCCTTCGTGGCCGCGTTTATCGTCTGGGTCGTGTACTACCCGATGTTCAAGGTGATCGACCCCGAGAAGACCTCGACGCAGGGTGTGTTCGCCACGTACCCGTACAGCAACGACGTCCCGGTTGGCACGTGCTTCTTGACGGAGGTGGTGGGCACGGCGCTGCTCATGGGCTGCATCTTTGCTATCGGTGACGAGCTCAACAAGCCTGCTAACCCGTACACGCAGCCCAGTGCGGTGGCGCTGCTGGTGGTGGCCATCGGTATGGCCTTCGGTATGAACTCCGGCTACGCTATTAACCCGGCGCGTGACTTCGGTCCGCGCCTCTTCTCGCTCTGCGCTGGCTGGGGATCCGAGGTGTTCACGCTGCGAGACTCCTACTTCTGGGTGCCCATTGTCGGCCCGCTGCTCGGCGGACCCATCGGCGCTGGCATTTACGTTGGGCTCGTGGAACACCACCACCCGCGTGAGTACAAGCACCCGCTCGAGGGTCAGTAGAACGTCAACGCAGCGTAGCTAGGGTGGTGGAGAGGGTTGTATTGTAGTGGTGTTGATCTCCAGCCAATTTATGAAAAGCTAATCAAGTTGCGTTACTCCCCACGTGCTGTCTGTCGACTAGCCCAACTACATGTACGGCTGCATGCGGCACGAAGCGTTGGAAGCGCATTATCTTCGCGTTTCCTGTGGCCGCTGCGTGCTGTCGATGTGCACCGTATGCCTCGTGTCGTGGACTCTTACCGGGAGCAGATGCCGACGGCACTGCGTTCTATCCACGGCGACAGCCTTGATGAACTCTGTGGCCCCCATCAAGGTCAGAACGGCTGGCTAGAAAAGTGCACCGATCGCTGCAGCTGGAAGAGGATCGAGTGGCAGCGCTGTCAATCCGAAAAAGAGCCTTTGAGTCCGCAATCAACCGGTTTGGAGGGTCCTCCTGCGGCACATTGCGCGCAGATGGTGTCTCCACTGCTGCTCTTACGAAAACCCGACGCAAGACGCAAGCTCCTACGCGTGTTGCGGTGGGAGAGCGCTTGTGTCTTGCGACTCTCACTCCTCCACTTCCCGTTCTACGGCGACGTCCACAGTTCGTCGTATTGGCCACCGCCATTTTGCCGGCCCACAGCTATGCTTCGCGACAGCATGGACAAGATGGAGGCGATGCTTCGAGGCAGCATGAGCAAGATGGACAGCAACTACCTGGCCGAGCCCGACATGGCCATGATGTCGATGGAGCCGGCTCATGCTGGCGCGTACCAGGCCAAGTCACCGCTAGTGCGCGAGGTGATGGCCGAGTTCCTCGGCATGCTGGTTTTCATGTCGTTCGGCACGGGCGTGGTCGCCCAAGTCGTGCTCGGCGAGGGCACGAAAGGCGACTTCCTCAGCATCAACTTGTGCTGGGGCCTCGGGATCCTCTTTGGCATCCACGTGTGCGGCGGCGTCTCGGGCGCGCACTTGAATCCCGCGGTGACGGTGTCGCTGGCGCTGTTCCGCCGCTTTGAGTGGAAGAAGGTCCCGTTCTACGTGGTGGCTCAGCTGCTGGGGGCGTTCGCTGCCTCGGGCATCGTCTGCATAGTGTACGCCCCGCTCATCAGCGCCGCCGACCCGCACAAGACGGCAACGCAGGGCATTTTCGCCACCTACCCGTACAGCAAGGACGTGCCAACCGGCACCTGCTTCCTGACGGAGGTCGTGGGCACGGCACTGCTCGTCGGGTGCCTCTTTGCCATCGGAGACGACATGAACAAGCCCGCCAGCCCGTACTCGCAGCCCGGGGCGGTGGCCCTCTTGGTGGTGGCCATCGGAATGGCCTTCGGCATGAACACCGGGTACGCGATCAACCCGGCCCGCGATCTCGGGCCGCGCCTCTTTTCGCTGTGTGCAGGCTGGGGGACCAAGGTGTTCACCCTGAGCGACTCGTACTTCTGGGTGCCGATCGTGGCCCCGCTGCTAGGCGGCCCCATTGGCGCCGGCATGTACGTCGTCCTGGTAGAGCAGCACCACCCCGTCGAGTACGCTCCGTAAGTGTTTCCCGAGCTAGTGTCGTCTATAAAGTCAAGTCAAGTTGCGTTTGAAAGACTTCGCTCGTGTTTGTTTGCCCGTCAAGTAAGTTGGTTGCGTCGTGACCGGATCACCGCGGCTACCTCATGGTCCGACACGTTGACTCGACAATGCCGGCGCTCGAGCTGCCTCGCTTTGCAAAGGCGTTGCGTAGCGCTCTCGGCTGCATGCTTAGCGCAGACCCAGGCAGAAAACTTGACAGGACACCTCTGATCTCGAAGAGCGGCCACGGAACTGTTGACTCGACACTTTTCGCTAGACGTTCTCGATCACGGGCCGCCACAGCTTCAACGCAGATGCTGCTCATCGATCCAGGCAAGAAGATGACTTGATCGTCGTCGTCGTGCTGGTTTAACATGGTGACTGCGCCGAGATGCTAAAGAGAGGTCGTAGTATGCAAGTAAACGAAGGAGAGCTTTGAATTCATCAGGAAGCGCAGGAAACGGTTCAACTCTCTTACATGCATCGGCGGCGGCATTCTCGCCCCGTGGCCCGCCACACCCAACGCACCTTAGAAGTGGAACTGCTCGCCGTGCTTGCGCACCACGGTCGCCTTCTGCGGGTGGTGGTGGCCGATGAGCGCCACGTACACGAGGCCGCCGAGCGCGCCGCCCACGGTCGGGCCCACGATGGGCACCCAGAAGTAATAGTGGTTGAGCGAGAACACGTGCGAGCCCCAGCCGGCCGTCAGCATCATGAGGCGCGGGCCGAAGTCGCGCGCCGGGTTGATGGCGCAGCCGGTGTTGACGCTGAAGGCCATGCCGATGCCCACGACCAGCAGGGCCACGGCGCTGGGGGCGCTGAACGGGCTGGCCGGGCGGTTGTGCTGGTCCAGCACGGCGAAGATGCCGCCCACCAGCAGCGCCGTCGCGAACATCTCGGTCAGGAAGGCGGTGAAGTTGGACACGTACTCGTTCGGGTACGTGGCGAAGATGGCGTGCGTCGTCTCGCGGTGCGGGTCCGCGACGTTGAGCAGCGGCCGGTACAGCACGTAGATGAAGAGCGCGGCCAGGTAGGCGGCCAGCGTCTGCGCGGCCAGGTAGCCGGGCACCTTCTTCCACGGGAACATGCCGAAGAGCGCGGCGGTGGTCGTAATGGACGGGTTCAGGTGCGAGCCCGAGACGCCGCCGGCAATGTGGATGCCGAAGAGCACGCCGATGCCCCAGCCGAACACAATCTGTGTGAAGTCGCCGTACTTGCTGTCGCTCAGAATGGACTGGCACGTCGCGCCCAGGCCGAAGCTCATCATGACGAAGACGGCCACGAACTCGGCGAAGATTTCGCGCAGGTATGGGCTCTTGAGCGCGAACCGGCTCGAGTTGACAGCGGGACCCGCTCCGTTCACCGCCGCCTCGTGGGCCTCGAGGTCTATGTAGCCGTGCTCGGTCTTGTCCGCGTGCGAGGGCGTTGCCATCGTGGAGCTGGGGCGCTGAAACGGAAGAGTCGGAGCCCTCGGAGGCGAGTTGGGAAATGAGCTTCCGTCCTCCGATTTCGCCTTGAGCTGCCGCCGCCTTCATCCTTGTTTGGCAAAGATTAAAGGGCAGCCTTACCACCACCGGTCAGGACCATGTTGAAGTTCAATTGACCTCCACGCTGCTCTGTCTAAGCCGACGGGGTCCCACATCTCGTAGGACGTATCTTGAAGTTGCGATGAGTGCCTCGCATCGAGCTCATTCGCCTTAGCGGCCACGGCACGGCAGCGTCTCCGGCCGCCAAGCTGCTCCACGCGGAGCGCGCGACGCAGGCCAGGGGCCCACCACATCCGGACAAAGAGCCACATTCTGCAGCAAGCCGCTTAAGGCGCTCAAGACCTGACCCGGCGGTGCCGTCGCGGAGAGTTCATGCTTGCCACCATCCACGTTGAAGACGCCTTCACCAGTCGGAAACTGTTGACGTTGACAATTCTGCCGGCACCAGCCAAGAGGACGTCGCTCCGAGTGGCGCTGCTCACGTGTAAGCCGAATCGAACTTCAAATCACGCCGCCTGAAAGCGGAAGCTCCTAGCAAGCCGCAGTCTGGACACCATCATTCGCGCCATCTGAACGCGATGGCCCATAATCCACGATCTTCAGCCTGCGGGCCCCTTGCAACGCGCTCTGGGCGCAGCACCAGCACTCCTTCGTCCAAGCGACCGCGTTTTCGCCGCAAGTAGATGCTCGTAGAGGCCAGAACCATCGCCCACGTAGTCCTTCCTTGGCGCTCGCAGCCCTGCCCCCCCCCCTGCTCTCGGCCAGGACGCCTCCAGTACGCGCCTCATCGTTCCACCACCCGTCGCCCACGAAGAAGGGCGCGCTCCGACATTGTGTTTAGTTTCGTCCGGTTTAGTTGGAGTTTTGAGTATAAAACAGTTCTGAACTCGAGTTTCTCGGACGCAATTCCGAGTTTCGTCGACGAAAGGATAATTACGGTCATGGCCTTGAGCTCTTATTTGTGGTCTGATTTATTTAAATTGGCCACTTTTACCCTATACACTGTCCGTTTAAAATAGATCGGACTCCGATATAAGGCGTCAAATCGGTTGAAAGCCACAATAACGGCTACTAATTCGCATGCTACTACTATATCAATCCCTGGTTGACATGCATACAAATTTCCAGTGAGCGTTGGCCTTATTTCGGCTCGCGGACTTCCGACCTCCGGCGCCATGTCTCGCCACCGCAACGTACGCAACCGCGCGTACTCGTACGAGGACGAAGGCAGGCCTCTCACATTGCCCCGCGTCTGCTGCTGTGCCCCACCTCCTTCTCACTGCCTCCATCCTCTTGTTCCCCGCAGACTATGACGAGTACTACGACGACTGCGAGCCGCATTCCCCCAACTCCAGTACGGCCACATCCACCTAAAATTAGCGCCACATTTACCACCGTCACTGCCACATCTAACCGCGCGCGTGCCCATGCAGACGCGTTCATGTATCGCCGGGACTCGCCCAGCCGCCAGCGGTCCGTCTTCTCCTTCGTGCAGCAGGAGGAGACGCAGCACGAACACCAGGTGGAGCAGGAGCCGGGCATGGAGGACCCGGGAGACGCCGAGATCCTGGAGGCCATGGTGCCCCAGGTGCAGCAGGCCGTGGGCAGCAGGTTCTCAGCCCAGCAAGTTACCCAGGAGCTCCGCAGCGCCAACTACGACCTGGACAAGGCCGTGGTGGCTCTGCTGGAGAAGGGCAAAGCTCCGGTCGCAGCCGGTGGCGTCCTGCCGCTGCAGATCCAGATCCCCCGACTCGAAGCGGTGGCTTTGGCCATTGGCAGCGAGCAGATGAAGGAGCCCAAGCCCAAGAAGGAGATCGTGATGCCCGCCCCCGCAAAGGGCAAAGCTACGGCCATTGGTGGGTCTCCCCCCAAGAAGGCGGCGGAAGAGAAGAAGCCCCGCGTCTCTGCGGCGGATGCGGCCAATGCTGCCCCCGTGATCTCACGCGCACAGACGCAGTTTACACCAGCGGAGAAGAAGGCGTTTGAGCGCGCCGAGTTGAAGACGCAGGAGCGGGCTGCCAAGCTGGAGGAGGAGGCGCGCACCGGCGGCAAGACCAAGATCAGCATGGTCGTGATTGGACACGTCGACGCTGGCAAGAGCACCATTACCGGCCACTTGCTGTACAAGCTGGGCTACGTGAGCAAGCGACTCATGCACAAGTACGAGAAGGAGTCGCGCGAGGTCGGCAAGTCGTCCTTTGCGTACGCCTGGGTCATGGATGCCGACGAGGAGGAGCGCTCGCGTGGCGTTACCATGGATGTGGGCACGAGCCACTTCGAGACGGCTACCAAGCATGTGACGTTGCTGGATGCACCAGGACACCGCGACTTCATCCCGAAGATGATTGCGGGAGCGGCGCAAGCAGACGTTGCAGTACTGGTCGTCCCTGCTGTTACCGGCGAGTTTGAGGCAGCTTTCGAGAACTCTGGGCAGACCAAGGAGCATACGCTGCTTGTGCGAAGCCTCGGCGTCTCGCAGATGGTCGTGGCAGTCAACAAGATGGACATGGTAAGCTCCTTGATGTTGGTGACCCGTGAATGTTTGCTTGAAAGCACTCATGCTCACGTTTTGATTGGTGGTACAGGTCAACTGGGATAAGGAGCGCTTTGACAACATCGTGAAGTCGCTCTCCACATTCCTCCAGGGTGCGGGATTCCGACCGAAGAACCTGCGCTTCGTTCCTCTGAGTGGAATAACTGGTGCCAACCTGGAGAAGACTGGCGGAGTCGAGGAGTGCTCGTGGTACTCGGGTCCCTCGCTTGTTGAGGCTATCGGTAAGTAACCAGCAATTGCATACGATATATGGCTAGTGAAATGCTCAAATGAGGCGTCTGACGTTTAACCGCTATGATATGCAGACACATTTGCTCCTCCTCAGCGCCAGATCTCTAAACCTTTCCGAATGACGGTCTCAGACGTGTCGAAGTCTATGAGTCTGGGGCAAACAATTTCGGGTCGCGTCTACGCAGGTGCTGCCGCAGTAGGCGATTCCGTACGTTGTGCACCCATATTTGCATGCGCTCATCGACGACATATTTACCAAAACCATTTGCTTGGTGCTACAGTTCCTCCTGATGCCAATCGGACTACCACTGACAGTAAAAGGTCGGTACTTCGAAGCTGCGCAACACTTCAGTGGTCGTTGCAAATACTCATCCGTGCATTTTTTTTCCGTTTGATGAATTTATTGTGAGCGTAGCAATGGAGCAAGATGGCGAGACCTGCACACTTGCTCGCGCCGGAGATACCATCGAGATGGGAGTCACTGGAATCGACCCGTCGGCACTGACGTAGGAGCCGATACCCTTGCCTTTTCCTAGATATCCTCTTCTAACTTGAATGTCCTTGTATGCGCTTCCTCACAGTACTGGCAGCATTCTGTGCTCTGTTGCGTCGCCTGTACAGCTCGCCAAGAAGTTTGAAGCCAAGATCATGACCATGCCGGCGGTGGAGGTTCCGCTGGTGAAGGGAACGTACGTGACGATCCACATGCACAACGTGGACGAGCCTGTGAACATCACACGGTTGGTGAGCACCTTGAGCAAGACTGGCGAGGTTGAGAAGAAGAAGCCGCGTTGCATCACCCGCGAGCGCTCGGCCGTTGTGCAAATTACGTGCCACCGCAAAATCTGCCTCGAGGAGTTCGCGAACTACCGTCAGCTTGGACGCTTCACGCTGCGCGATCGCGGCAAGACGCTGGCTGCTGGCATCATCACGCAGATTGTCGCTTAGTGTGAATAGCACCTGCGCTACAGCTTCAAGACCCTCGCACGCCGTCATAGATCGATCGATAAGGAATATGGGAAGACTCGTGAAATGCAAACTGGCATGGCGTACAGGGTCCGCCAGCAACCTTTATTCGAGCGATGCAGGCTCTGCATGCAGCCAACGCGCGGTCTCGTCTACTCCTTGAGCTCTGCGAGTTCGCCATCCTCCTGCAGCTGCTGCACGATGTCCAGTCCGCCGATTAGCTCGCCGTTCACGTAAAGCTGCGGGAACGTTGGCCAGTTCGAGTACTTCTTGAGTCCCTGGCGCACGTTGTCGTCGCTCAAGATGTCGAAGTAGTCGTACTTGAAGCCCTCGGCGTCCAGGATCTCCACGAGCTTGCGGCTGAATCCGCACTGCGGCTGCTTCGGCGAGCCCTTGATGAAGATCATGACGCGCGCGCGGCTGATCAGCTGCTCGTACTTGTTCTCCTTCTTGGCCTTCTTCTCCACGCCGAGCTGCTCGCTGAGGTCGCCGTCCTCGGCCATCTCGTTCAGGATGTCCAGTCCGCCGACGAGCTTGCCCTTGACGTACAGCTGCGGGTACGTGGGCCAGTCGGAGAACTTCTTGAGCCCTTGCCGCACCTGCTCGTCGCTCAAGATGTCGAACGAGCTGAAGGCGACCTGGTGGTCGCGCAGCAGCTTGACCGTCTTCTTGCTGAAGCCGCACTTGGGCTCGGACGGGGTGCCCTTCATGAAGAGCAGCACGGGCGCCGAGCCCACCAGCGCGCGCAGACTCTCCTGGAAGGCAGCCTCGGCCTCCTCCACGTTCTTGGCGAGCCCGAGCTGCTCGACGATGGACCCGTCCGCCTTCATCTCCTTGACGATGTCCAGCCCGCCCACGAGCGCGCCGTTCACGTACAGCTGCGGGTACGTGGGCCAGTCGGAGAACTGCTTGAGCCCCTGGCGCACCTCGTCGTCGTTGAGGATGTCGAAGGTACCGAACTGGATCTTGTCGTCGTTCAGCAGCGCCACCAGCTGCCGGCTGAAGCCGCACTTGGGCTCCGTCGGGTTGCCCTTCATGAAAAGCATGACGGGCGCCGCGCTCGTGAGCTTCTTGAGGCGGTACTGCAGCGCCTCGTCCAGCGGCTTTGGGGTCTCCTCGGCCGTGGAGGACGTGGAGGACGCGGCGGACGCGCTCTTGGCCACGCTCTTGCTCAGCACGTCCACGCGCTTGGCCAGCTCGGCCACGTTGGCGCCCTCGAGCTTGTCCAGCACGGCGCGGCCCTGCGCGACCACGAACGTGGGCACGACCGCGATCTGGAAGCGCTCCGAGAGCTCGGGCAGCTCCTCGGCCGCCACCTTGAGGAAGCGGATGCGCGGGTGCAGCGTCGCCAGCTGGCGCACCACCACGTCCAGCTGCCCGTTGGGGCGGCAGGCCTCGTGGAACTCGGCCCAGAAGAAGCTCACGGAGAGCGTCGACTCGCGCGCCGTCGCCTCGTCGAACTGCGCCGCGCTCTGCACGCTCACCACGCTGCCAGTCACCGCCGCCATCGCCAACGAGTTCTCGGACTGCCGGGCGGTTTAACACTGGCCAAGGTGACTCCGACTTCGGCGCATCTAGTGTACGCCACATCAAGTAGTAGATTTGAGTTACTTTACTTGCACTCTTCACAACTTTCTTCCGTGTCAAGTATAAATACTTTTTATTCTCAGCGTCGTCTACAAAATGGCAAAATAATGTGGCTATCTATCTCGGCGGCCAGCTACTTGTTCGCTACAGCTCGTGCCGCTCGAGGATCACAAACGAGTCGTCCAGATTTGCGTTGGCGCGGATGCTGCTGGCGGCGCGGACTGCAGTCGCGCGCGGGGCTGGCAGCGGCGGGCGTTCAAGCCGCATGGACGCACTCATCTCGTCGGCCTGTTCAGCCCACCGCGAGGAGATGAAGTAGGTCGAGCTGCTGTTGGCGGGGGCTTCCGGCAGCCCGGCGCCGGTCTGCAGCTCCAGCATCACGTAGTCGCTCGGAATCTGCGCGGCGGCGCCCCCCACGACGGTTGCCATGGGGATATCGCTCTCATCCACCTGTTCCTCGTCCTCCTGTGCACGGTTGCTGTTCTCCACCTCCACCTGCTTGGCCGGCGGGAGCAAGTCGCCGACAGCTTCGACCGCCAGCGGGACACCTGCTCTGTGCTTGCTCTCCTCCTGTTGCTGTTGTTTATCCTCTCTCTTGGGACCCCTCCTGGTGTAGTCCCTCTCCTCCACGAAGAACGCGCTCTGACTCAAGCTCTTCTGGGGCTTCTCCAAGCTCCCGGAGCTCGCTCCAAATCTGCCGGAGCTGCTGTCGTCCTTGCGGTAGTTGAACAGGGACCGACTCATCTGCTCGTAGAGGCTCTCGCTCGTCACCTGCGCCGCCGGGACCTCCACGGCAGTGGGCGTCACCAGCCCGTCCACGGACAGCGTCGGGAACACGAGCCCCATGGGCTGCACGGGCTCGGGAGACACGTTCGGGTTCACCTCGGGCCGCACGTGGATGCGCTTCCGGCCGCGCACCTGCTCCACGTCGATCACGTGCAGCACCAGCGCCTTGTCCGGGCAGTCGAAGGTCTGCTGCAGTGCGCGCTGCAGCACCGCGTTGCTGCCCACCGACACGTAGCGCCGCTCGCCGTCCTCGTCGCCGGGCACCTGCAGCAGCAGCGCGATGCGCAGCTCGTCGCCCACGCGGTCGCGCGCCAGGCGCCGCAGGAACGTCAGACCGGCCGCGAACAGGTACCACGCGTCCACGGGCACGGGCTCCGCGCGCGTCTGCTCGGGGAACGTCACGAAGCAGGACGAGCGCACCACGTCAGCGCTGGCCGGGCCGCCCCCCATGCTCTTTGTGTGGCGTCTGAATTGAATAATGCCACGCCTTCTTCCGACCCCATAATAGAAGAGCGACGGGTACAGTGTACCCCTCGCTAGAAATATTCGCGTATCGCACAAATAGTTTCTCGAAGGCGGCGGAAGCGACACGCTCACAGGCAAAACACGTTGGGAGGCCGAAAAATGGTTGAGATATGTGCAGCGGGTTTGGCGGGGGATAAAAGGTGGGAAAACAACAGTTAGCGAGGCTGCTTCGGTTGCATGCCAAAAACTGTGTTGATCTGCTAGCAGTACAATTCGGAATCCTCCGAAGAAAATACTTCGAAAGTCTATGTTAGTGTCTTCTCTACCATCGGCCTTCGAAGCCGTATCGTTTGGGTGCCGAAACGAACGCATAGTTTCCTCACTGACTGAACATAACTTTAAACAAACTGCCGGCACAACTGCGGAACGCGTAAGGCCGTAGGTTCGGAGGTGCGTGCACTCCGACATCGGGTATGAGTTACTTCGCTCCTGTACATCGCGTGATCGCAAGCTGCACGCGTGATCTATTTATTTATTTGCAGTAGGTATGAACTGACGCCTGCTTCACCATCTGAGTTGGTACTTCGTATGGTTATTTCTACAGATAATATAGCAGCGGAAGCCATCCTATGTGAGCAGTGTACAAAATTCCATCCTTTTCAGTACATGTAGCGAAAGTAAGCTCAATCCTTCTTACTCACTGCCGACCATGGCGAACTCGGTACAGTTCATCTCGAAGTTGAACGAGGTAGGATTAAGCCAGGATACCTGACATTTCTTTTTGCTCAATGCGCTCTTCTCGCACGCAGACAATGGTGCATTGATACCAATCGCTCCCACGCATAACTTCTCGCTGCACGGCCTCTCCACGCCGACCACGCGCCGTAAGAGCAATTTGAGGTGGCCCACAATTTGAACCGCCCGAACCGGTCTCGCGAACCGCGGGCCGCCAGGGGCTAGGGCGCGATTTGACTTGGGCCCCGTATGCTTGACTGCATCGCGGTATACCTGGAGCCTCCTACCCATTCATTTGGCTCGGCCCGGTCGCCGCCAGCCCCGCCCGACCCGCACTCTTCGCTCGAATTCATCCTCGGAAACTCTCTCAACATGGCGGAAGTTGCAACTGAAGTGAAGCTCTTTAACAAGTGGTAGGTAGCAGCCCATGCACAGAGCGCAGCGCAGCGAGCGGCGGCGCGTCGTCACCGCGAGACGACGGGGCGTCGCCGGGTGTAGGTCCTGTCGACCCCCGCGCCCTGTGGGCGACACGCCGCGCGCCGAAAGACAGCTCCGAATTAGCCGCCCGCGGGCTAAACATTAAACGCTGTATGTACAATCGTCCAGGCGCTAACGCAGGTGTGCGTGGGGTGTAACAGGTCGTACGATGACATCAGCATCGCGGCGGACATCTCCCTGGAGGACTACATCGCCGTGAAGGGCAAGGCCGCCACGTTCCTGCCGCACACGGCGCAGCGCTACCAGAAGAAGCGCTTCCGCAAGGCGCAGTGCCCCATCACGGAGCGCCTGGTGAACGCGCTGATGCGCAAGGGCCGCAACTCGGGCAAGAAGCTCAAGGCCACGCGCATCGTCAAGCACACGCTGGAGATCATCCACCTGCTCACGGACAAGAACCCGCTGCAGGTGGTCGTGGAGGCCGTCATCAAGTCGGGTCCGCGCGAGGACTCGACCCGCGTCGGCTCGGCCGGCGTCGTGCGTCGCCAGGGCGTGGACGTGTCCCCCTTCCGCCGCGTGAACCAGGCGCTGTACCTGATCGCCACGGGCGCGCGCGAGGCGTCGTTCCGCAACGTCAAGACCATCGCCGAGTGCCTGGCCGACGAGCTGATCAACGCGTCCAAGGGCTCGTCCAACAGTTACGCTATTAAGAAGAAGGACGAGATCGAGCGTGTGGCCAAGGCCAACAGATAAGCGGCGCGCGCGTGGACGTCGCGCGAGGGGGGCGGGTACCGGGAGCCTTGTGCTGTTTGGTATCGCGGAAGGGGGCGGGAGACGGACAGACAGCCAGGGGTCGTGCGTGTACAGGGAGCAGGAGGTGGCAGACGGCGGTGGATTCGACACTGTCGACGCACTTTTTGGTCGCTCTGGCTGCCTCTTGTGGGGGGCAGCGGGAGCCTGCACGCGTCGCTGCTGGCTGCGAGCTTTTCTCCTCGGATTTGTTTTTTCCCCAACTTCTGCCGCCCTCGACGACGAGAAACACGGCGAACCGATGAAGGACCGACTT
The DNA here is from genome assembly GCA_019155715.1 of Phytophthora pseudosyringae. NCBI lineage: Eukaryota > Oomycota > Peronosporomycetes > Peronosporales > Peronosporaceae > Phytophthora > Phytophthora pseudosyringae. Next base: position 56,909 of record JAGDFM010000190.1, on the reverse strand, counting down.
CCTTTTATTCTGCTTCATTGCCTGGAATAAAATGTGATACACCGAGTTGTTGAGAGCATCAAACCTCGTCTGCGTGCTCCCCCGTCCCCCGTTGCTTTGCTGCGTGTGCGAGGGATTGTATTGCCTTGACGGTGTGTCTGTGTGTGTGTGTGTGCTGTCAGAGGTTAGTCGAGGACGCCTTCCAAGTCGACGTCGGCCTTGCCGGCACGGAGCTGCTTGATGATGGCCTTGAGACGGTTCACCTGCTCGCTCTCCGAGTTCTTGTTGGCGTTGTTCGTGATGAGCTTGACGCGCGACGCGTACGTGAGCGAGGTCGCGGTCTCTTCCTGGAGGAAATGGACGACAGGCACGCAGAAGAGCCGAGCGTGAGCTTTTCGACAACATCTTGCCGTCTACAGCCGACAAAGCCAAGACGTGCAGCCGCACCTGGTTGTAGTCGGCCGGCGAGATGTTCACGAACATGAGCTGCAGCAGCGGAACGACGACAAGGTCAGTACCTCGGACAACGGCCGATCATCCTTTCGGTGAAGCAACTAGAGCTGTGTGTTTTGCGTGTTCGCACCGTCTTCGCGTTGCCGCCGAGCGAGTCCTGCATCAATTGCGTCAACTGTCGCCACGAGAACCACGCAGCGGTATTAGATCAAGGCAAGTTGGCGCCGAATTGGAGCTGGTTGGTACTGTACCTTGTTGTTGCGATAGGGGATAAACTTCTCGTTCGTCGACAGTGCCGAGATCACGTCTCCCAGAGCTGCGAGGACAAGGAAAATGCACGAGGACGATGGTGAGGGACCGAAGACACAAAACCTGCCTATATCGACCGGAAGACTTACCGCTGAGACTCTTGTTGATGGCTTGAGCTTCCTTGAGGCGCTCGGCTGTGGCGCCCGTTTTACCAGCGCGCTCCGAGCCTGCCAGGTCCACGAGGCTGAGCTTGCCGATGGTGGTGGCTTTCGTGGTTTTGTTGTAGCTCTCCACGAGCAGCGAGAAGATGGAGTGGCTGCGACTGCTCTCGGCGTTCATCTTGGTGGCGCCGACCTGCCGCTTCTTGTTGGCAGCCTCGAACAACTTTAAGGTTTGCTCGGGCGACGTGCACTTCTTGAGGGTGGCGTTCTGGACGATGACCATGCCTTTCTCGTTCTTCTTGATCTCCAGCTTGGTGTCGTGGGCACCTCCGCCGTCCACGAGGTGGAACAAGTCGATGAGCGTGTCGTTGTAGAGCTCCAGCATCGTGGCCTGGAAGTTCACGGTGAAGTTGGCTTTCCCTTCTTCCGCAAGCTGGAAGAGGTGGTGGATTGCTCGAGGGCTCAGGCCCGGGTCGTTCTCGACGCCAGTCATGGTGAAGGTTTTGCCCGAGCCAGTCTGCCCGTACGCGAAAATGCAGACGTTGTAGCCGTCCACAGCGCTCTGAAGGAGGTTCTTCGTGTCCTCGAACACTTGCACCTGCGAGATGGCAGGCGGGAACACCTGGTCGTACGCAAACGTCTTCGCTGCTCGGTTGCCGCCGCTCACCTCGAGCGAGAACTCGTCGACGAACTTGACGCACGTCGTACAGCCCCGTTCGTTCTCCGAGCCGCTCATGGGGCGACATCGGGCGTACACGCGGATCTTGCCTTTCATGTCCTCGATCTGGTTGTAGTACTTCTTCCGCAGCGCCTGCTCCTCGCGGTAACTCGTCTCCAGCGTTGCGTACAGCGCTTTGGCTTCGCGCAGCTCAGTGCTCAGCGGCGCCACCAGCGCGGCTTGGTCGCGCAGTTGGGTCACTTCCGCTTCAAGTTGTCCGAGCTGCTTCGCCCTGCCACCAGCGACCCCGAGTTCCTTCTGCAGAGCTGCGGCCTGTTCCTGCAGCTCCTGCGAAGCTCGTTGCGCAGCTTGGAGCTGTTGCGCGAGAGCGGCGACCTCCTTTTTCGCAGCCTTTTCGCTGTCGTCGAGAGCTTTCTTGTGCTTCTTCTCCATGTCGGCTACGCGACGATCGGAAGCTGCCGAGCCATTTCCACCGGCGTTGCCACTCCCACCGCCGCCGCCACTCGCCAACTGCGTCTCTGCTTTGGCGAGGGCTGCTTCAAGCTGCGAGATTTTGACCCGATCACCTTTCGCTTTGGCTTCCAGGGCGCGAAGCTTTTGCTTGGCCTCTTCGAGAGCTTTACCGCCGCCTGCAGCTGGAGCTGCGCCCGAGCTTTGAGGTGGAGAACTCTTCTTCTTGTGAGCTTTCTTCTCGTCGCTCTGCTGCTTCTGCTTCGTCTCCAACATTTGCTGCTTCCTCACTGCTGCCGCTGCCGCGTTCGCCTCTTTTCGAGCGTCTTGTTGCGCCAGTCGAGCCGCTGCCTGCTCTTCTCGTGCGTTTAACCACTGCTCGCAGTTTTCACGAACGAGATCAAGCTGTTTGCGAAGCGTTTGCGGACCTCGAGCCGGTGGGAGACGTGCGGATTCAACCAACACGCGCTTGAGTGCAGGAGCCAGTTGACGCCGCTGCTTGTCGTGAAGCGCCTGAAGCTCCGCGATGACTTTGTCGGCGCACTTGGCGTACGTCTGGTAGCATTTCGCCTTGTCGCCGCGGTTGAACTGCGCCTTACCACGAGCTACGGCGTCCGCTATCGCCTGAACAAGATGGAGAGACCGCGCGGCGTCTTCCGTCACGTCCTGGCCTTCGTCCTCCTCTGGTGCATCCTTCTCGTCGTCCACACCCCGTTCGACCGATTCATCTTCATCATCTTTTGCCTCAGCAGGGGCAGCCTCGAATTCCTCCTCGTCGTACTCGTCTTCCTGTTCGCCAGTCTCAAAGTCATCTCCAGCTTTCGCGTCAAAATCACCTAAGGCTTTATCGTCGTCAACGTCCACGTTGCGTCCGGCATCGCCAGGTTTTGCGTCGCTGGGCGGAAACAACTCACCGTCACGTGCTTCGGAGAGCTCCAAGTGGAGTCTTAACTGCTCAATTTCCGCTTCAAGACGAGTCTTCTCTGCTCGACGCGCGTCAATTTCTCGGGATAGACCAGCAATTTCTTCTTGAAGAGCTCGACGCTGCTGCTGCTGATGGCGATCGGACTCTTCTTCACGAGCGACGGCTTCCTCTTTCAGCGCTCGCTGCTCGACAGCCACTTGGTCTACTTCTTGGTCAGCATCTGGCTGTGATGCCAACTTTAGTGACGAAGGTTCCTCCGCAGTATCGGAGAACTCATTAGTTGAGGAAGCTGGCACTGCTTGGAATCGTTGGGATCTTACTGCTGACGTTGTGGGCTCTGCTGGCGTCGCTGGTATTGATGAGTTATGAACACTCGGCTTGTCTTGACTTTGTGCTGCTGCTGGTTGAGATGTGGTAGCAACTGCTAATTGAGAGCGAAGTTCCTGTAGCTCCTTCTCCAATGCGGCGACAGCTTCACCCTGGAAATCGGCCGAGGACGCGTCGGTGCCGCTGTCTGTGGTGGGCACAATAGCTTCCACACCGAAGTCCTTGGTCGACACGGTGGCTGATGGTAGACGAGAGTCTGCTTGGGACACTGGCCGTGAACTTTTATCACTAGCACTTCGACAACTCGTACCGTCGTGAACTGGTACTTCTTCGTCGCCTTCACCGCCCTGATGCACTTCAGCGACCCGCCCTGTTCGAGGAGACTTCACTACTGCAGATCCCAGCGCTACCCAACGACTTGAAGCGTCAATTCGAAGTGCCAGCTCGCGATGCTGCTGCTTCAGTACTTGCACGTTTGTTTTCTGGGTGCTGAAAGCGTTCTCAGCTTCTTTGAAGGCCAAATACTTGTCCTTCACCTGGGCCTTTTCCTCGATCGTTGGCTCCCGGCCGTACTGATCCTGGAATGCAGCGAGCCACGTCTTGACAGCGTTCTTTGCTGTCTTCTTGGCTCTTGTCAGAGTTTCGAGCTGCTCTTTTGCCTCGTGTAGTGCAGCTTTCGAGCGGACCAGGGCGATGTTCCGCTCGCGTGCTACCTCGACGTCGCTTTCGTACTTGGTTTTGTCTAGTGGGAGCGTCGGGACTTCAGTGGTGACTTTTGTGGCGGTGTCTATCGATTCTGCTGCTGCTTTCGGTTCTTCTTCCGAGTTCTGTGTCTGCGTCGGAGCGTCGGAAGTCGCAGGCGGAGCTTGGCCCGACGCACCCTCGAAAGTCACAGCGACCGCGTGGACGAGCAGTTCTACGGTCTCTCGGACAGCTTGAGCTTCGATGAAGTCAAAGCGCGTGCGAGCAGCTTGGAGTCGGCGCGCTAGTATTTCTTCGCGAGAACCTGCAGCTTTGGCCTTCGCTTCGAGGTCACGCAGCTTCGCCTGCAGGTTCTCGGCCCGTTTTGCCTCAGCAACTTGCTGCTTCGTGTCGACAACGCTGTCGATGAGTGTGTAGACGAAGCGCTCGACTTGAAGGTTGGCGGCGAAATGGCTGCGCAGTTTGGCCTCATGGCTTAAGAAGGCTTGATGCTGCGTCTCCATGTCGGACCGAGCGCGTTGGAGCTGCTCATCGACGCGCATCGCCTGACCGAGTGCGTCCTCGCTGCACAGTTGCAGCTCGTTCCAAAGCTGCTGCTGAGCCTTTTCCCCGGCAAACGCTGCCACGCGAGACACTCGAGCGATCTCACTGAGAGCCGCCTTCTGCTCCCGCGTGAATTCGTCTTCGTGGGCCTGCAACGCACACTCCACTTCCTGTCGCCAGACTTCATGAGCGTCTCGAAGCTCAAGACGCTGCTTCTCCTGCTCAGCAACGAGCGTCTGCTTCTCCCTCACGTGGCGCTCTTCACGGAGAGCTCCGGCCTGTTCTAATTGAACGCACTGGTCCCGCGATTCCTTGAGCTTCGTCTCGGCGCGAGCTTTGAGCGCCCGGACACGCGCGTCGTGCCGCTCTCGCGTGTCGTTCTCGATCGTGCGGTAGTGCGCGAGGATCTCGTTGAGCTTCTGCACTTGCTCGGCTTTCATCGCGTGCATGTCGGCCACCACTTTGCCGAGCTGAGCGCGTGCCAGCGCCACGGGGATGTACGTTTCTTCACGCTCCTGCGTCGGAGCCGGCGGCATGGCCCCGAGCTCGAGCACTTTGCCAGCGTGGAAGTCCGTGGTGAGAGGCAGCGGCGCGACTTGGACGAGGCTGGCGCCCGAGAGCGAGCCATTGGGGGTATGGAGACTTGCTGCCGGTACATGTAGTGGTGCAACTGGGTCAGTTGGTGGGGATTCGACGCCAGAAGCTGAGATCATCGTCGTATCAAATGCAGATTCTGGCTGCATGGGCTGGCCAGGCTAGCCATGCAGCCGTCACTGTATAGCTGATCGAGTGCAAGCACTTGCGTGAAACGGATGCAGCTAAATTGGACGTTGGAATGATGATGCAGAGATGTGATACTCTCAGCAGTGACGTGAGCAGCTGGAGAGCCAGTGGCGACTTCAGTAGTTTGCTAGATTGGTTGCCTCTGAGCCCATGGAGGTCTCCAGTCGGGCAGCTATCGACTGCGAAGCGGATCATTAAACTGTGGTGTCCGGAATGACTGGAGAACCGTTTGGAGCCATGAGCAAGGCTGATTGTCCAGGAAACGTAGGCACTATTAATAAAAGTTGCTTCATTTATGAATTTGCTGTCTAATTAGTAACCAACTAGAGCTTGTTCCCCATAATCGCCAATGCTCGCTGCGTCTCGAACGCTCAGCGCGGCGGCGACGCGGTGATAGGCTGAGGGCCTTTGGTCGAAGCAAAAGTGCAACATGAACTGGCCATTTCGGATGCCTCAGCTCAGAAACGGTTGCTTGCGTACTGTTCAGGTCGTGCACCAGAATTGCACCTCAACTGCGAAGAGTGACCGATGATACATTTTTGGCTTGTCCTACCTAGCAGACGAAACGAGTGGCTCTAACTTACTCGTACGGCTCGTCTTCGAGGTACATGGTGCTGAGTGAGCGCTTGTACGCGTCGCCAGCGTCGTGCGGTTGGTGGCGGGCGGTGGCTTCCTGGTCCTGCTGCAAGTTGGGGAACCTCAGCAGCGGAGTGAGCAGAGCGCAGGCCAGGATGATGATGCCCGTGTACAGCAGCCCGGTGCTGTATCCGTGGGTGCTGCGGAAAATGACGCCGTAGATGACGCCGCCCAAGTTGCCACCGGCACCGACCAGTCCGTTGACGGTGCCCGTGTGCTGCTCGTTCAGGTACGGCACGATGCCGTAGGTGGAACCGCCGGCCGCCTGAGCGGCGATGGCGACGAGCACGTAGAGCGCGATGCAAGCGCCAAGCGAGTCAAGTTGGCTCAATGTGATCACCAATGCGCCCAGCACGCACAGCAACGTGAACTGTACGCACTGGCGGCCGCGCATGCCCAGTCGGCGATTCACTGCGTCGGAGGCCAGGCCACCCAGGGCGCGTGCGAACATGTTCATGAGTCCGAACGAGGACGCCACCGTGGCGGCGTTCGTCTTCGACAGTAGGTAGCAGAGGTTGCTCTCTGTCGGGGAGCAGCCCTTCGTCGTGAACTGGGTGTAGAAGTAGAGCGCGCCCATGTTGTTCAGCTGCAGCTCCGTGCCGAAACACGCTGCGTACTGAGCGATCATGACGAGCACGTTCAGGTCCGTCAGCACCGTTCGGAAGGACTCCAGCATGCCCATCGGCTTCGGCTGCTCACCCGCGTGGGGCTGCGTCATGGGGAGAGCGCTGGAGCTGCCGCTAATGCTTATCCGGACAGGAGCAGCTCTGCCGTTTTGCCGCTTGGTGTGCATGAGCTCCTGGAAATCGCCGGTCGGGCAGCTATCCACGACGAAGCGGATCACGGAGCCCATGATGATCATCAACACGGCCGGCAGCGCGATGGTGATCCGCCAGCCCAGGTCCTCCGACACGTGGCCGCCGGAAGTGATGGCCTCGTACACGAACGGTAGCACAAGGAAGGCGAAGCCGATGCCCGACAGACCCAATCCGCCGGTGATAGCGTTGGCTGTGCCAGCCACATTGCGGGCGAAGGTGATCGTCGTCCAGTACTGGCTGGAGACGAAGACGCAGCCCACGAGACCAATGAAGAAGCGCACAATGAGCAAGCTCGTCGCCGAGTTCACGAAGGCGGCGCAGACAACGGGGATCGCACCGAACCACAGCACAGTGCTCTGCACCACCTGCGGACCGTATCGGTCAAGTAGCGGGCCTGACGCGATGCGGGAGAAGATGGTACTGGCCGTACTCGCAATGTCGGAGTTGAGCACTTGTCCTTCCGTGAGCCCTAGCTGCGTCTTGATCACCGGCATGAGTGGCGGGATGGCGTACCACCCGACGAAGCCCATGATGCCCGACATCCACGACAGGTAGAAGATGCGCATGTGCGGTCGCAGCAGGCTGCTCGGCTGGATGGTCGTCGCGCGGTCGAACTGCTGGCGGTCTACCGGGAGGTCGTAGCTCTTGGTCGTCACGACCTCCGGCTCGTCGATGTGGAAGTACGCGGTGCGCGGCGTCAGGGCAGGCGACGGCAGGCCGTTAAGCCTCGACGAGAGCTCACGCGCCCGTGGTGTCAGCTGCAGTGAACTCAGCGACAGATGCCGCGACGGCGGCGGCGACGCTGGGTCGGCAGCTTGAGGAGGAGCCATCTTCGCCTTGTGCTGTGAGGAGTGCGAGGCAAGTGGAGGAATGGCCTCAAGTCGCGGTCACCTCCGTGCGAAGCGGCATTTGACGCGTTGGTAGGTACCGATCGTATGCGCACAGACTCTCGTTGCACTCTTGAGGTCTTGAGGCTGGGGCGCCATACAAAAGCGCAAGGGGCGGACAGCAAGTCGCTACGGCATCTGAGACCACCGACATTTCTGCCTCGTCACTTGCCAAAACTGAAGTTTTTGTGCAGCTCCAGAACCAATCGAACCAGTGCAGCGCGAGTAGTTTATGCGCGCACGGCAACTTGCTTATGCCGCGGGCGGCACGCAGCACGAGCGGGCCTGCCATTGGCCCGAGGGCCCAGCCAGCTTGCGTTTTTCGCCGTTGCAGTGGCGGCACACCACGTCACAGATTTGTTTTTCCTTTGTAAGATCTATCGCGAGACGCATGGTCCGTAAAATTGAAGTGGCGCACAATGGGGCAGAATTCGAGTTGCGCTTTCAAATTCTTTTTTTGTTTTGTTTTAGTTGCGCTGGGAGCGGGATTGCTCGCTTGACTGCATCTTGACGTGCCATTGAGCGGCCAGCTGAGTCGGCCCCTCGACGCGGTGGAGGAGCGCCAAGTGGTCGCGTCGAATGGCCTTCATCCTGAGCAAAGACACAGCAGCCACGACGCCGTTAAATGATCGCCGGCTAACGATTCAACCGGTAGAGGCCACGTACCGCTGAACGAGCGAGGAGACCTCACTCTGAGCGTCCAGCTTGGCGCTTTCTTGCTCTCGACAGTTCTTTTGCAGCGCCTGGAGGTCTCTGTACGTGAGCGGAAACACACCTTCAACTTCAGCCACTACAGTTGTAAGAACCGGACAGACAGCTCAAGCAAGGAGTTCCAGCACCGGTGAGCAATTTGTAGAGCGTGATCTTTGCTTGTCCGAGCCTCTTTCTCTTCTGTGAATGATAAAAACGTTGTCAACTGTAAGCAACGAAAACATCTTCCCCACATGCGCATCGCGGCTACATTTCGCACCGTTGAGCTGTGTCTTCAACTGCTGGGTCTCGTCCTCTAATGCCGTCGTGTGCGACTTGGTCTCCTGCGAAGCACCAGCCAACAGCAATTGCCGTCATAAAGTAGTTTGAATCGAGACAGATCAAGGAATGCCCCCGCCTCCACTCACGTCCAGAAATGCTGACAGCTTCTGCAGTCTGGCGTCCGATTTCTCTCGTTGGGACTTTTCGCTCTCCCATTCAATACGTAGCCGCGATAGAGTTTGATTCAGGTGGCGGAGTTCGAGGTCCATCTTCCGGAACTCGTCCGCTTTCCTCTTCTCCAGCGCGTCGTGGTGCTCCTACAGGCAAAGTCCCGTTAAAAGCGCGGCGGTTGTATTGGTTGGACCGAAGTTTGACATACCTGAGTAGACTTCCAGTCTTGTCGATCACTCTGGTGCTGCTGTTGGAGGCGGTTAAGCTCCTGGGTAACAGAATGCCTTGAAATCGCCTCCAACTGATTCAGCACAACCAGGTCAAAAGCTGCTTTTCAAACTACGGTAACCCCTTGCCTTTTACCAGCTTTGATCGCACCTGAATTTGCCCGTGTAGCGTCGATATTTGGGTCCGGGCGTCCTCCAGCTCGCTCGAAATATGCTCCAAGCTACTTAGTGCGCACAAAATAAGTAACCGTGAATATCTAGCTTGGTGGTGGCGGGTTAGAAGAAATATGCGGCCTACGCTTGAGTTTTCTGCTGGTCTTCCCGCACCAGTTGCTTGTTCGCTCCTTGTTTCTCTTTTAGTTCCGCTTGAAGCCTCTCGCAATCCCGCTCAACCATTGCCTGTCAGATGCATTTTGTTAGGCGCGTGGCTTGCAAGCGACTTGAATGGACTAAAACCAATTCTTCGTTACCAGTTGTGCTTCCAATTTGGTGTTCTACAGCAGCAACAGCGAATTAACGGGGTTAGTACTCTAAAATGTTCTTGTCAATCATCGATATCAAGCTCTTTGTCAGCGCACCTGCTCCTGCATCTCCTCTGCAAAGCGAAAAGCTTGCTCTCGCTCCTTTGCAGCCGCGTCCAGTTGCTCCTCGCGTTGGCGCCGGATTTCTGACATCTCTTCGATGAGTTGAGTTTGGTCCTGCTTCGTTTGCTGCAGTTCCTTGAACTTATCTTCATGCTCGCTAGAATTGTCACGTTAGTCGAAGGCAACAACTTTTGAGATATACTGCGAGAAAAAAGAAGCAATCCTACCGAATCCAGGTGATGAGGGATTGATACTCCTCCTGAGCAAGTTTGAGCTGCCCAAGCACTTCGTTCTTGTCTTTCTAAGGATTTACGCATAACGAGCGTGAGACCTTAAAAATATAGCGCCCCGTACTGTACTTCTCTCTTCAACCGCTGGCCCTACCTCTTGCTCATCGAACCTGCGTTCTCGTTCGGCTAAATCACTCACCACTGATCGATACTTCGACTGATACTGAACCAGCTCTTCCTCGACGGCTTCCGATACATCAGCGTGCTTTCTCTTCAACTTTACCACAGTACTCAAAAGTAAGTTCGGTTGCTGCTGGCAAAACACGTTAGAGCTGGTCAACTAACCTCCTGGGCGTATGTTGCCACCACGAGAGTCTGCTGGAATAGCTCAGACTTTGTTATCGACTGAAGGTATTCCTTCACGTCGCCAAACTGTGAGCGTTGCAAAAATTGACGGACAACGAGCCCAGCATTGGTCTCGGTGCTGTAAGCGGTCTTCGATACTTTCGACTGCTTCGTGCTGCGTAAAGTTCTCTTTTCTTTCACTGCGGGAGAAGGTGGCGTCAACACGGTCTCCTCCATTGTTGCTCTTTCGCTTTTTTCCTTCATCGTAGTCGATTCGCTCTGTTGGTCTTCACGTGGGGGGCTCCGCGCTGATCCCTTCCGGTTAACCGTCGTCTTCTTCTTGATTGCTGCAGCTTTCCCGCTGTCTACGAACGAATTCGTTTCGATGGCCACATTTTCCTTCTCTCTGATCCGCTGTCGCCGCCGTACAAGACTTGCTCGATCCATCGTAGCTCTGCGAACCGATGCGTGTGCAAGTGACAGCAGTTACTGATACCGTGGCTGTTCATAAGCGCTCAAAACGAATAAATTAAGGTTTGTTCCCAAATTTTGTGGCAAGTAGCGCTGCTGAGCTCCCTGAACGGATAGACTGGGGTTTAAATGGCTGGATCCAACGTTTCCATGATGGTCTTGTGCATGTTCTGGCTCCAGCGGTCCATGTTTTCACACAGCTCGTGCCAGGCGTGTTCCGGGACTGGGAAGTTAGGGCGACGTAGGCGAGAGTGAGACCAAAGCGTCAGCACCACCACCTTCTCTTGCTGTAAACTCTGATCATCGATGATCATTATTCGGGGACGTCGGGTGTACGCTCGCACCTCCATCACGACGTTCGCATCCTTGCGAATGCGCGTCTTCGGGCGATACGGGTGTCGCTCGTCTTCATCCACAAACTCCGAAACGATCAGTCCATAGGCGTCCTCGCTGCTCGTCCCAGCTTCGTGATACTCGTAGAAATTAACGGTGTTCGACTCCATGTGCAGCCCCTTGCCTGTCGTGGACACTAATCGATGCTGGGCGATACCTGGTTCGCCGTTGTCGTCATCCTCACGGACCGTCAGATGCCCCACCTTCTCCGAAATGCTGATTTCACTGTTGGACAGGAAGTACACCACGAGATCGAACACCTGCTTGACGCTTCGAGCAGACTCGAACTGGGACGTCGTGAAACGAACGGCCCAGTAATCCCCTTCGTCGTTCTCGAAGCGACGTTCCTCCGACAGAGTATTGAGTGGGTTAAGGTGCAAAAGCCTTCGACTCATGAATCGTCGAGCATCCTTGAGCTTAAGAGTTTTCATCGAACGCAGCACACTCCGTCGAGACAGCTCATCGTTTGGCAGAACGATCACTCGCTGGATGGGACTTCCACACTGGATGCTCTACACACCGCACACCAGACCAAACAATACACATGAGCCGTCCAGCAAGACCATTTCTGAAGGCAGACATACGCACACAAGCCGCGTAGCCCGACATGGTCGCCTGGATGTCCACGAACGTGCTCTGCTGCTTCTTCACGATATTCTGCAGCACACTCGCGCTCAGTTTCTTGTCGCCGCCAGCCTCTTCGTCGGACGCAGGCGCAAACGCCCGCTGTTGCAGTTTCCTCATCTGAGACTGCAGCTGCGCCGTCTCGAGGCGAAGTCGCCCGATCTCCTCCTAGAGTAAGAAGATTGAGTCAAGAGATTCGACTACCACAAGATGACGTGATCGGATAACGTGTACGTACGTACTTTTCGAAGTGCATGGGACGCCTTACGGTACCCACGCTGCCTTTTGTGTGTCACTTCTTCAGTGCCGCCTTCGTGCTCGCTGGTGTCGCTGTCTCGCTCGTCTTGGGGATGCGGCGGACTCCTCCTCTTCTTGCCGGGGAGCGCTGCAGTAGTGGGGGGCATGGCGCTGTCGGTTAATAGTCGCACGGCAAGGCAAAATCAGGGACCGGCAGCCGAAGCTGGCGTGAATGAATGTACGGTACCGCGAGAACAGCTTTGAGGGCGAGTGGTTATCCGGACGTCCGGATAACTGTACCAGCACTGATGCCTCCTTAACTCTGGATGTCTGAGCTGATGAGACCAAAACAGTAGGCTTTTCGGGCCTGCCAAATATCCAAAAGGTCACAAAGAGCTTGTTAGTCAATCTTTCTTATATATTGATAAGCGAAGTATATTCTAAGCATAGTGAGGGTGCTCGCACAACACAAGCATGCCTGGTTGCCGAGATATGGTGCGGTGAAAACCGCATCCAAACCTTGGCGTCCGACTTACTGACTACAATTGAACGACTTTATGTTCAATTTAGTTTTTTAAAACGAGTTCGTTAGATTGTGGTCAAAAATTGGGGCTCGGGAATAACCCACGAAACTTTTAACGCAGCCGCCGTGGGACCTCCCGCGGAGCTTCGGAGCCACAAAGACGTGTCCCCCACCTGTCCCCCACCTCCTAACCGACCGCTTGGACACTCCACCAGCGTCCTACCAGTGCGTAGACAGCCTGCACCCACCTTGCACCCATCTAGCCCGACTGGCAGGTTTCGACGGCCTACCAGCGTCCTACCAGTACGTAGACAGCCTGCACGCACCTTGCACCCACCTAGCCCGACTGGCAGGTTTCGACGGCCTACCAGTGCGTAGAGAGCCTGCAGCCACCCCGCACCCACAAATATAAACATTTGGTCCGCCCTCCACTAGTGCAGGAAACTCAACCAAGGTGCCAGCTAAAGGTACCTTTGGTCTCGTCGCCATTGATTGTTCGAATGCCGATAAAGTCCTTCGGGTCTCTGACGCTCCGCTCCCTTTCTTGTGATATGTCTTTCGTTTCTCGTTCTTTGTTCGCCGAGTGATGCTGGGCTCGAACACTACGGCACGGTGCGGTGGAATCTCAGCGAATATAGCCCCATTAGGAAAGGTTACTGGTACAGTACGATATTAAGTATCCAACCTTCAAAGTCTTGCTGTGCCAAGATCACGGTTGCGCGCCACGACGGAATGGATGAGACGGGTTTCATCTCAGATGAATAGAAAAGGAGCCGAGCGACCGAGAGGAATGGTTTTGGCGGGCCACGTCCTTAAGTTCAGGGCCACAAAAGCTGCTAGTTTGATGTTTCTCAATTTAGAACTAGTCTACCTACCTGTTGTTCGACAGGGGGAATTCACGACTGAATCTAAAGCAACTCCACGCAAGCCAACCAGGCGGGTCATCTCGCCTCGAGGTGTAAGCCGAGGAGTGTGTAGACCTCGGGCTATCATCGCCAGCGACCATACCACAGCAGGCCACCAAGGCTCAATAACCGGGGCCCATCTAAGTGACCAGGTCGCACCGTTCGGTCGGCGCAGCGGCTGGTACGTCACCCGGATACCATGTATCGGGACATTCTCCCCGACTTGAACGCCCCCGTCCTCGGCGGCCCTCTCGACCAGGACTAGCGCGCGCTTAGACCTTGGCGAGTCAAGTACCATGAGGTGTAGCCGCCGTAGCGACGACTGTTTCTCCCGTTTCAGCAGCCGTAGCCCCTTGTCCTTGGATAGACTGAGCATCCTGGAAGTCGTCACGCACCTCAACGGCTCGATTCTAGATGCGCCGGAGACTTGCCTCCTCGAGTTGTTCACGCACAGTGATGTTGGTCCACACATCGTTCAAGACGTTAATTATTATCGCAGCCGGCGATGTCTTGTGCAAATCGTTGCCTCCTTCGTTTTTCTCCAAACATGCATAACAAAGCCCGCCAAGAGCACTCCATGACGCACGCTTCTAGCCAAATCAGTGAGCTCGACGTAGAGGTTCAGGGCGTTCAGTACGCCGACGGCAAAAGCCACGTTGATATTACAGTATAGGAGAATTTCCAGCATCCCGTAAGCCGTCTTGGGGGGCGAACACTATAAACGAAAAGATCAGCAACATAGTCCAGCCAAACCCCTTCCTGTCTTCATCATAATCAGCATCGTCGTCCTGATCGGAGGAAATCGAGGGGGCACGAACCATTCCTCCGTCAGCTAACAGTGTGTCATAACTTCTGTCGCGAGGTCCATACTCCCCGACTTGGATTGAACCCTGCCCGTCCGACAGTTCCATCTCGTTGCCATACCGTTCCAATGTTAATTCTACCATCCGATTCTCTCCCAGGTGACTAGACAGTTGTTCCACCAGGTCTCTAGTCATCCAAGATCAGGCCTCGCTCGTCGTAACAGTCCCGTGGTCGCAAAAGGTCTTCACATAGGCACGGAGAGATCGTAGGGGTCTTCATCGTTTCATCTTCACGTACTAACTCAAAACACCCCCCATCCCGATCAGCGTTCGTAAGGGAAGTGAGAGCGTTTCCCACGTCGCGGCATAATCTATAACCTTCTCCACAACCAAAGGTGGGCTCCTCGAAAGGCACCAGCACGTTGCGAGCACCATAGCTGGGTCGGCAGGATCTTCGACATCGCATACTCGAATGAAGTCGAGCTAAAGAAACGCTTGAAGGAGAACGCTACGCCCCAGGAGGAACCGTCGCTCGAAAAGATTAGTGAACTCTTGGACATTCGTGTTGAGACTATGGCTAGGACGAGAGAGTCGTCACCCGGAGTGTTATCGACGCCGGAATACTGGGTGGAGTGGTTCAAGGAAACGTTGGTCACATCGGAGGAGGGGAAGCTTTCGAACCGCGACTTCAATGATGCCGATTCGTCAAGTCGCAATGTGGGGACTGTGGTGATCACCCAGATACATTGTGTAACAAGGCAACTGTGTTGAACGCGGCCTTGCAAGTTCTGCAGTGGTCAAAAGCAGTGAATATTTTGCGTAAGAACGACAAACTTTCCCGAATGAACCTCTCCTAAATGCAGATAATACAGCAGCTCAAATCCCTGCAGGCGCGTATCTTGGGCGTGGTCGTAAGTGAATTCGCCACTATGCGCCATGCTGATACATGTAATGCATAGCGCACCACGGGTCTTTCTAGACAGTACACGGAGAACATTTTTGTTTGTTTAATGCGTGTGATACGCAATCGGGCCCGAAGCGATTTAACTTACTACTGAGGGTCGCGCGTACCCAGGCCAAACCATGGGCTCCCTATGCAATACAGAATACAACCAACTGCACTGATGTCCCTAGCACACGATCTACAACCAAGATAGTCAATAGCATTAGAGACCAACGCGTCCATGCGCGATCAAATCACTGGCGTCGTCCACGCGAGTGCTATGTCAACCAGTGCACTGGCATGGCCGTAGTCTTTGTAAATGCCTTCTTTACACTGCTTTTATAGCGCAATAATTTATAAATATGTGGAGGTTTGTTTCTGTTGGATGAGCGGTGCCAGCGTTGTCGAGTGGTCCTCACTGACGAGGTAAAAGTCGTTGGACATCTTCGTGTCTATTCGGCTCTTTTGCTGCAATTTGCTCCACGAAAAAGTTGGATAATCCATCCAACGAATGTACTAGTAGTATACTACACCAAGCGTTCGGTCCAACAAATTCAGGAGAATCGAGTATAATTTGTGGATCGGACATGGATGCTGGTGGTAATTAATCTAGCCTTGCTGGTAACAAGTGGAGTAATATCTAGTATATTGGAGAGGAGGCAAGTTACAGCGTGGCAAGTGTCCGACAGCTTCACTGATGAATGGACATGATGGCAACATCCAGCTCTCCTGAACTGGATGATTTCGCCTCGTGCTACATGAACCCTGCAGACAGTCAACCAAGCGATTTCTCATCAAATCCTTTGTGTTCATCATGAAATTTGGCGAGGATGAACGACAGAGTTTTATGCTCGAGCAGAATCTCATCTGTTTATCCGAAACCGAAATCGAGGACCTTCTTGATACCAGCCACGAGTATACAGCACTGAGCTGTTTACCCCTTTGTGCACCCGTACATTAGTTTATAAAAAGATGAGCTACAAGATTTACGCTTACTTCATTATTATACAGTAGTATGCTGGTTTTCAACTACAGTAATAACCAAGAAGTATCTTGAGCCCCATTTTTTTTTCTGGTTGCGCGGTCGATAGGTTGCGTAGGATTCTGGCTCGACGCTATAATACTGGATACAGCTCAACCGATAAGCAGTGAACTCTCTTCTCTCTTTGCTCGGGATTAACTGTGTCTGTCGCGCACGAGGCCACACTCGGTAGTGGCTAACCGCAAGTTGTCGCATTTCAAAAACGACCCTCAATGCTTTAGCTTTAGCTGGACTGGGCGTCATGACCAGGCATGATGTAGGACTTCAACCCGAACTCGTGACTACGACTGCGACAACGAGCTCTGTGACTATCAGCACGGTCTCGACGAGAAAATGATTTTCGGCAGCACTTGAAGTCAAGGGTCTACGCAGGACACGTGGTCCTTGTGCTCGTCTCACGATGATGACGCATGTCAACTACAGCAGTGCAGACTAGGATCGGCTTTTGATCCTCGCTTTCCAACACTCACTTCTCGTTTTCCTATTGAGGCAAAACACCAGCTCCTCTCCCCCAAGTGACAGGCCTCACTTGACCACTTCAAACTAACTGAAATCATGCGCGTCTATGCCCTTCTCATGACCGCTGCCGCCTTTGCAGCTCCTGCTTTCGCCTCCAGCAAGCTGAGTGGAAATAGCAGTGAAGCTACGGCGGTTACCACCTCGAGTATGCCCAGCATTGAGCTCGACTACACCACCGTGCAGGCCGTCGGTGGAAACACCACCGTCGGATACTACAAGTACCAGAACATCCGCTTCGCCAAGGTGCCGACGGGCGACCTCCGCTTTGCCGCTCCCGAGTGGCCAGACATCGAAACTGCGATCAACACGGGCACCAACCTAGCAGATGCTGACGTTGACTGCTCGTCCGAAGAGGACTGCCTGTACCTGGACGTCTGGGCCCCAGCGGACGCCGCCGGCCGCAATCTCCCCGTCGTGGTGTGGACCTACGGCGGCGGCTTCACGGGCGGCTCCAAGTCGCAGAACACGCCCGAGGGTCTGTTTGACCTGTCCACGGACTTCATCTTCGTCGCGTACAACTACCGTCTCGGCATCACGGGTCTGGCCACGGGTCCGACGTACCAGCACGAGGGCGGCGACGCCAACCTGTGCGTCTGGGACTCGCAGCACGCCTTCGCGTGGGTGCAGAAGTACATCGCCCCGTTCGGCGGCAACCCGGACGACGTGACGGCCATGGGGTTCTCTGCTGGCGGCTCGCAAGTGCTGTTCCAGATGACCCGATTCGGCGGCAACGCGCCTTCGCTGTTCCACAAGGCGTACGTCATGTCTCCGGGCTACGTCCCTGGCGCCGGCCACCACCACGGGGAGCAGTTCTGGCAGAACGTGTCGTCTTCGGTTGGCTGCGACGGCGGTCACCTCGACTGCATGCGCGAGGTGAACTTTTCCACGCTAACCAGCGCCTCGGACGACATCGTGGACACGTACACGTACCAGATGCAGCCCCGAGTGGACGGCTTCATCATCCCGGACACGTACGAGGCCAACCTGTACCAGGGTCACTTTAACTTCTCGGGTCCGTGCGTCATCTCGCACGAACAGCACGAAGCGAACTCTCAGTCTTACTCGGGCGTTGACAGCCAGGAAGACGTCTCCACCTACCTGCGTATCTTCTTCCCCGCCATCACGGACGATGTGATCGAGGAGCTTCTCGAGCTGTACCCGGAGGACGACTACGAGAGTGCCGGTCTTCGGTTCGCCAACATGAAGCAGTCGTTCGACCTGACCGGCAAGAACCTGGCTTTGACGCACGCCCTCAACAACCAGACCTGGAACGCTGAGGTTGCTCTCAGCACGGCCACGCACGGCACGGACCAGAGCTACTACTGGTACAGCACGTACACTCTGGACACGGCTTCGAGCAGTTCGTCGGCGAGCACCACGACGGCTTCTTCTGGTGCCTCAACGACCTCCGTTGGTGACGCTGGTGGTATGGGAATGACGGACGGCAGCTCCACTGGCGGTCCTGGCGGTGCCGGTGGCATGGGTGGCGGCAGCTCGTCGGTGAACGCCACCGTCGCCGTCATGATGCAGAAGTACCTCCTCTCCTTCGTGCTCACCGGCAACCCCAACAGCATGTGGGCCGACGACAAGATCTACTGGCCGCGGTACAATGAGTCGAGCGTGGGCACTCAGATCGTGTTCAACGACACGTTCACGGTGGCGGACGACGACCTGGCCAACGCGAAGAGTCTGTTCTGGAACAAGGTGCTGTGGTATTAAGCTATCAGTTGCTTAGGACGGGTTTCTAGTGAAGACTTCAACTACTGTAGCGGTCATTTGAGGTCGTCTTCCAAGAGATTATACACATTTCTTCGAAAAGCTACGAAGTCTACGTAGAAGGCCAGCAAGTTGTTCCTATTATGATTCGTGTTCGGCCTAGGCCTCAATCTGGTCCAGACACGCAGCTACATCATGTGGCTAGGAATGTGCATCAATGCCAGCTACTATAGTTTGCAGGCACCTGCCGATCCTTGCACGTATATTACCATGCATAATGCCGGACACGTCGTGTATCGCCTCAGGTAAGAAATGAATCACGCTATTATAACTGGAGTTCTCCATTGGAGATACCCTTATTCTCGTGACGGTTAGTATCTATCCAACCATCATGCGGTTTCGGTGCAAAAGCTGGTGCTCCGACGGCCGAGCACGAATCGACGTGCTCGTGTTCATCACTCGCCCGGAGAGCGATGAACACGGAGATCCGGTCGTCTTAGCCACGGTTATGCGCGTAAGCGGTGCTGTCACACTCGAGGATTTAGGCTATGAGTGAGTACGTATCGTTGAGTCAGCTCCCTGCATCGGAATCTGCAGCGAATCGCTCTCGTATCTGCCTTAGTTACATGTAGCTCCATCGGTGGGAATCCTGTCCTCTTGAGGCTTGTCAGACCTTTCGTGTTGTCTGCGTAAAACTCCAAAGACTTGAAGCATGGTACTGTATGTATTGTACACTGTTCGATGGATAGTGCACTCCAATTCATGCAGATGGTATTATATCCCCGGATCACAGCGGATCGATCCGGTATAGCGTCTGCTGTCGGACGGCGGCTCCATTTCTTCTGTAACGCTGGACACGCTCATTTCAGATCTAAATGTACATGTACGGTGGGGAGTAATCGCGAAAAGGTTCCGATCACACCCCGTTCAAACAGCTCGCGCCGCCTGTCCACCTGGCTGGTCGTTCATTGGCAAAAGCCGGTCGCCCACCGCGCGCAGCTGGACAGGGAAGGCCCAGCAGCTCTCGACTGCGAGGCAATAGACGGACGATGTCACACGCAGCGGCTCGTCCGTTCCCAGTGGATCACCACGAGTGCTGTCATCTCATTCTAGTCGACGACCTACATCACACTCATTTTTCAATTTGCCTGCCTTCGAGTACCAGCTCCTGAAGGACCCTCCACCTCCCTACAATAAGCATGCGCGTCTACACTCTTCTGGTGGCAGCCGCCGCGGTCGTGGCCCCCGTCATGGCCGGCAGTAGCACCTACGCGCTCGGCTCGGTTCAGGGAACTGTTGATAACACAACCTCGACCAGCAGCCAGGCGACCACGATCACCAGCGGTGGCTCGTCCTCTTCGTCGCTGCCCAGCATTGAGCTCGACTACACCACCGTGCAGGCCGTCGGTGGAAACACCACCGTCGGATACTACAAGTACCAGAACATCCGCTTCGCCAAGGTGCCGACGGGCGACCTCCGCTTTGCCGCTCCCGAGTGGCCAGACATCGAAACTGCGATCAACACGGGCACCAACCTAGCAGATGCTGACGTTGACTGCTCGTCCGAAGAGGACTGCCTGTACCTGGACGTCTGGGCCCCAGCGGACGCCGCCGGCCGCAATCTCCCCGTCGTGGTGTGGACCTACGGCGGCGGCTTCACGGGCGGCTCCAAGTCGCAGAACACGCCCGAGGGTCTGTTTGACCTGTCCACGGACTTCATCTTCGTCGCGTACAACTACCGTCTCGGCATCACGGGTCTGGCCACGGGTCCGACGTACCAGCACGAGGGCGGCGACGCCAACCTGTGCGTCTGGGACTCGCAGCACGCCTTCGCGTGGGTGCAGAAGTACATCGCCCCGTTCGGCGGCAACCCGGACGACGTGACGGCCATGGGGTTCTCTGCTGGCGGCTCGCAAGTGCTGTTCCAGATGACCCGATTCGGCGGCAACGCGCCTTCGCTGTTCCACAAGGCGTACGTCATGTCTCCGGGCTACGTCCCTGGCGCCGGCCACCACCACGGGGAGCAGTTCTGGCAGAACGTGTCGTCTTCGGTTGGCTGCGACGGCGGTCACCTCGACTGCATGCGCGAGGTGAACTTTTCCACGCTAACCAGCGCCTCGGACGACATCGTGGACACGTACACGTACCAGATGCAGCCCCGAGTGGACGGCTTCATCATCCCGGACACGTACGAGGCCAACCTGTACCAGGGTCACTTTAACTTCTCGGGTCCGTGCGTCATCTCGCACGAACAGCACGAAGCGAACTCTCAGTCTTACTCGGGCGTTGACAGCCAGGAAGACGTCTCCACCTACCTGCGTATCTTCTTCCCCGCCATCACGGACGATGTGATCGAGGAGCTTCTCGAGCTGTACCCGGAGGACGACTACGAGAGTGCCGGTCTTCGGTTCGCCAACATGAAGCAGTCGTTCGACCTGACCGGCAAGAACCTGGCTTTGACGCACGCCCTCAACAACCAGACCTGGAACGCTGAGGTTGCTCTCAGCACGGCCACGCACGGCACGGACCAGAGCTACTACTGGTACAGCACGTACACTCTGGACACGGCTTCGAGCAGTTCGTCGGCGAGCACCACGACGGCTTCTTCTGGTGCCTCAACGACCTCCGTTGGTGACGCTGGTGGTATGGGAATGACGGACGGCAGCTCCACTGGCGGTCCTGGCGGTGCCGGTGGCATGGGTGGCGGCAGCTCGTCGGTGAACGCCACCGTCGCCGTCATGATGCAGAAGTACCTCCTCTCCTTCGTGCTCACCGGCAACCCCAACAGCATGTGGGCCGACGACAAGATCTACTGGCCGCGGTACAATGAGTCGAGCGTGGGCACTCAGATCGTGTTCAACGACACGTTCACGGTGGCGGACGACGACCTGGCCAACGCGAAGAGTCTGTTCTGGAACAAGGCCCTATGGTACTAAGGGTGACGAGTTAAATGGGCCGTGACCCTACGTGCTACATCTTTCATCAAGATAATGAAAGCCTAATTGAATGGATCACAGTAAAGCTTTACTACGTTGGCTTGTTTGTTGGTATCTCCGAGTTGCGCTACTTACTATTAGTACCACAGCGCCTTGTTCCAGTGCAGACTTCTCGAGTTGGCCAGAGCATATTCCGCAACAGTGAACGTCTCGTTGAGCACAATCTGCGTCCCCACGGTTGATTCGTTGTACTGGGGCCAGTAGATCTTGTCATCGGCCCACAGAGAGTTTGGATTGCCCGTGATCACGAAGGACAAAAGATACTTCTGCATCATTCTGGCCACCGTCGCGTTCACGGGCGAGGTAATTGCGCCCACCAGTGCAGCCTCCGCAGCGTTGAAACTGGTGGTCGTCTCGTTCGATGAGTCCATAAGCGAATACGTGCTGTAAAAGTAGTAGCTCTGATCCGTCCCATGCATCGCGGGGCTAATCGCAACCTCGCCGTTCCAAGTTGCATTGCCGAGGGCACTTGTGAGAGCGAAATGTTTTGCCGTGACTTCGTACGACTGCCGGATGTCGTTGAAACGAAGTCCTTCACTCCCGTAGTCCCCCGCCGGGTACAGCTCGAGCAGGTCTTGAATCACATTTTCGGTGATAGCAGGGAACACGACACGGATGGTAGCGAAAAGGTCCTCCTCCGTCTCAATGCCATCGTAGGCGACACTGTTAAACTCGTGTTGCTCGTGCGTGAGCACACACGGACCAGAGAAGTTGAAGTGGCCTTGATACACGCTGGCCTCGTACGTATTCGGGAGAAAGTAGCCATCCACACGAGGCTGCAACGTGTACGAGTGGGCACTTACAATAGCAGTAGTGGCGTTCACCAACGTATCAAATGGCACCTGCCGCATGCAGTCCAAGTGGCCACTCTCACAGCCCACGGCACTCGACACATTCTGCCAAAACTGCTCCGCTTGGCGGTGACCGGCGCTCGGAAGGTAGCCCGGCGACATGATGTACGCCTTCTGGAACAACTAAGGCGCCCTGCCGCCGAACCGAGTCATCTGGAACGCGATCTGAGAACCTCCCGCGGAGAACCCGACCGCCGTCACGTCGCTCGGGTTGCCCCCGAACTTGCTGATGTACTTCTGCACCCACTCGAACGCGTGTGTAGCATCCCAAAGTGCCAGATTCGAGACGCCGCCCTCGTGCTGGTAGGTCGGACCCGTGGCCACACCCGTGAGGCCAAGACGGTAGTTGTACGCCACGTAGATGAAGTCTGTCGAGACCTCGAACAACCCCTCGGGCGTGTTCACCGACTTGGACCCGAGCTTGAAGCGGCCGCCGTAGTTGTAGACCAGGACGGGGAGATTGCGGCCGACAGGAGCCCACACGTCGAGGAACAAACAATCCTCCGACGATGCGCAGTCGACGTCCGTATCGGCCAGGTTGCCAGTGTTGAGACCGGACTCCACGTCAGGCCATTCCGGTGCAGCGAAGCGAAGGGCGCCCGTCGGTGGCTTAGCGTACCGAATGTTCTGGTACTTGTAGTACCCGACGGTGGCGTTACCAGCGATGGCCTGGACGGTAGTATAGTCGAGCGTGGCGGTAGGCATCGAGGACGGGTCGTCGCTGCTGGGGTTGCCAGCGATAATAGGAGCAGACACTGCAGCAGCAGCAGCAGCCAGAAGAGAGTAGGCACGCATTGTTGCAAACGTGTAAGTCTGCTTCCGAGGTTGTATAGAAGAGTTCTGGTGCTCGGCGACGGTCGAATTCATGAGGGAATTGTCGACAACTGCAGCTCAAAGCACCAACGATAGGCCGATGCCAGGCTCACGTATCCATCCGGAGGGAAATGAATTCTACACTTCGACCCCTACTGTACTCTAGGATTGGCTGGCTGCATCAGGTCTTGTATCCCGCGGTATCACTTCGTTAGCGATTTGCACATTGTTACAGCAAGAGCACTCAGGCTTGAATGCGTGATACCTTTCTGCTAGTAAACAAAATCTTCATCGTAGTTTCTAGTGCTACTTTAATTCTGCTCCACTCGAAAGCGGGCACCACGACTACTGTTTATGCTAAACTTTGTCAACATTGTCAAATGTTTTGCATACATCTACTCGACTTTCCAGACTGTAAATTCAAGCTACTGTAATAAGACGTAAGAGCCTTATAGCTTAGTACCACAGCGCCTTGTTCCAGAACAGGCTCTTCGCGTTGGCCAGGTCGTCGTCCGCCACCGTGAACGTGTCGTTGAACACGATCTGCGTGCCCGCGCTCGACTCGTTGAACATGGGCCAGTAGATGTTGTCTTCGGACCACACCGAGTTGGGGTTGCCGGTGAGCACGAAGGAGAGGAGGTACTTCTGCATGGCGACGGCGATGGTCCCGTTCACCGTCGTCGTGACGGCGCCCACGCTGGCCGCTTCGCCTGCGCTCAGAGTCTCCGAGGCCGTGACCTCTGACGACGAACTGCTCGACGACGACGACGTGTCAAGCGTGTACGTGGAGTACCAGTAGTAGTTCTGGTCGACGCCGTGCGTGGCGGCCCCGAGCGCGACCTCTGCGTTCCAGGTCTGGTTGTTGAGCGCGTGCGTGAGCGCGATGTCCTTGGCCGTCAAGTCGAACGACTGCTTCATGTCGGCGAAGCGCAGGCCGGCGCTCTCGTAGTCCTCCTCGGGGTACAGCTCCAGGAGCGAGGCCACGGCGTCGTCCGAAATGCCTGGGAAGAAGACGCGGAGGTACGTGGACACATCCTCCTGGGTGTCCACACCCGAGTACGCCTGGCTGTTCGCTTCGTGCAGCTCGTGCGAGATGACGCACGGGCCCGAGAAGTTAAAGTGACCTTGGTACAGGTTGGCCTCGTACGTGTCCGGGATGATGAAGCCGTCCACGCGGGGCTGCATCTGGTACGTGTAGTCGTCCACGATGGTGTTGGAGGCATTGACCAGGTCGTCGAACGGAACCTCGCGCATGCAGTCGAGGTGGCCGCCGTCGCAGCCAACCGAAGACGACACGTTCTGCCAGAACTGCTCCGCGTGGTGGTGGCCGGCGCCAGGCACGTAGCCCGGCGACATGACGTACGCCTTGTGGAACAGCTGAGGAGCCCTGCCGCCGAAACGAGTCATCTGGAACATCACTTGGGACCCACCGGCCGAAAAGCCCACAGCCGTGACATCGTCCGGGTTGCCGCCGAATGTGCTGATGTACTTCTGGACCCACTCGAAGGCCTGCGTGGCGTCCCAAACGCACAGATTCGACACGCCGCCTTCGTGCTGGTATGTCGGGCCGTTCGTGAGGCCCGTGAAGCCCACGCGGTAGTTGTAGGCGACGTACACGAAGTCGGTGGAGAGGTCAAACAGACCCTCGGGCGTGTTCTGCGACTTGGAGCCGCCCGTGAAGCCGCCACCGTAGGTCCACACCATGACGGGGAGGTTGCGACCGGCGGCGTCCGCTGGGGCCCAGACGTCCAGGTATAGGCAGTCTTCGGAGGCTTTGCAGTCCACGTCGGCATCGGCCAGGTTGGTGCCCGTGTTGATCGCAGTCTCGATGTCTGGCCACTCGGGAGCGGCAAAGCGGAGGTCGCCCGTCGGCACCTTGGCGAAGCGGATGTTCTGGTACTTGTAGTATCCGACGGTGGTGTTTCCGCCCACGGCCTGCACGGTGGTGTAGTCGAGCTCAGCGGTGGGCAGCGACGAGGGTGACGAGCCACCGCTGGTAGTCGCGGCAGCCTGGCTGCTGGAGCTGGTGGTCGTGGTTGTGTTATCACCAGCGCCCTCAACCGTGCCGAGCGCATTGGTGCTACTGCCAGCCATGACCGGGGTTGTGACCGCCGCGGCTGCCATCAGAAGAGCGTAGACGCGCATTGTGGAGGAATGTCGGGCTGGGAGTCGGTGTTGGCGAGAAACCAAAACGAAAAGTGAACTGGAATAGCTGGCATCTTCGATACTCCAGCACCAGCACCAGCAAGGGCTTTAAGATAACACATGACAAAGAGTCGGGAATCCTCGTGTGACACTGGCTCCTTGCTGTGAAAGCTAGCAGTGTCTCGCTGGATCTTGTGGTAACTCGTACTGCTAGCCGTAATCGCGAAGCCGTTTTGTGTCCGAGTGGTGATGACCCCTCCGTTGGCCGTGCGCTTTCCTCAGCTATCAGCACCGATCATCACCTGCAGCGAAGCAGCCACCAGCCGGAACCCCCGCTGTTATAATGGCATCCAACACCGTCTGAAGTGCTGAGCAGAGTTAAAGGAATGGGAACGGTGCTTGCTCCTGGTCGAATCTGTACTATCCACGCCAACGCTGGTCCGACTTGTCGATCCAATTTGGATCATCCAAAAGCCCCGCCGTATCGTTACTACAAACGATTCCTCGTGTATCATTTTAAGGCTCGCAACTGCACGCTTATCAATGTGACGCCATGTCGTACCCGCAGGCCACCAGTGGGCACGTCCTAGTAGAATGCAGAGAGGTCTAGGAAGTCGTTAGCTTAGCTAAGTGACATCAATGTACCTCACTGAAAAACAAAACAGAATGCAGAGAGGAGCAGACTTATCTATTGAGCTACTTATCACTACTAAGATATCTGTTGTGGACACTGTCCTCGGTCTTTTACCTTGTCTCGATCGTTCTTCTCATCGCTTTCTCATTCTGCTTGCTCGATACTTCGGGAGACGCTGCTACCACCGAATTTAGGCTAATATTTGGTATTTTTGGTATAAATTTGGTATGGGCCAGAGCGCCTGGAAGGGGTTAGGGTTCAAGGAGGGGGTAAAAACTGGCCCGCCAAACTCAGCCAAACTGTCGTTTGAAATCGCCAGACCCCGCCGCTCGCCCATTCTTTCAGCCCCCTGGGCAGGTTCATCCTGTTTAGGCCATTCTAACGAGGTCATAAACATCTCAATCGCTTTCATTTTGACGTCATACACGGTTTAGCGAAGTATCGGGACGATGTTGCTACCACCGAATTCAGACGGACATTATTTGTTATTTTACGGTATTTGGGGAGAGATGTCATGGTCGTCAGATCCGACGTCCTACATAGTAAAATACTCACAGACCAGGAGGACCGTCTATTTTGTAATTCTCTAAATTTAGATCCAGAGTATCTACGGGCGAGTAGCTCGACCCAAAATTACTGTACATTCTTATACGCATTCGCTACTCAAACTAACAACACTATTCATTTCTCAATCTTGGCTACCCAAATTTAACTTATAATCTAATGCACCTGTTATCTCAGATCCAAAAGACATAACCCTACCCTGTCTACGGGTAGTTCTCTGTTTATATTTTATGGCTGTGGCTACAATTGTAAATTTGTGATTCTGAACTGGCTGCACATACTGTTTGGATGGACTTGTTATAACCTATAACCTGTTGACAATGAGAAAATACCAGTGAATGTCGCTTGTGGCGGCTAGCTGCAACATTCACTGGGTGAAATGCTGCTTGAAGCATGGTGGGTGAAATCGGTTTAATGCAACCTGGCTATAAAACACAGTAGGTTAAATTGTCACATCGCTCGGCCATCGCGTGGGTGGACCGTATGGCAGTCTAGGAAAAAAAACATGGGCGCCGTCAAGTTGCTGATCGCAGGCCTTCAGATTGAGGCTTCTTTTTATATAATATATGCCTGTACAAGAAGGGGGAAGGTGAAATGTCTAGAGAGAGAATAGGAAAGGAAATGTATTGGTGTTAGCAATGTGGACGGATTACTGCTCGCGTATTACTAGTAATTCCAGAATTATTAAACAATGCCGTGCTGTCGCCCGGAAGAGCTCTGGATTTTGCGTTTTGTGTGGTTTGATGTGTACTGAGTGGGATTGGTGTTGTCTCATGTTGTATAGAGATAGAGACAGGAAGTAGGTATAAACAAACAGGGGATGCAACGTGCAAGATGGAGTGTCGATGTGAGGAGTATGAGCAGGAATTACTGGGGAGAGATGTAGTGAGCCGGCGTTGTGAAAGTTGTAAGCAGCGAGCTTCGATGGAGCGGAGGCAGGTTCGGACTCGAAGAAGACGTGATGCTGAGTTGGAGCAGGATGCAGTAGTGTCTAATTGTCGAAAGCGGAAGGAAAGACGCGGGAGGAATATACAGGGTACTACTGGGTGTCGTAGTGACCCGATGATTGCGGAAAATAATGCTGAGCTGTGTGAACAAGTTGAAGAACCTTGTGTAATAAGTGAGGGAATGATACCTGCTGAGCAGGCGCAGGTTTCTCGCGGTGAAGAAGCTGGAGGTGAAGATTCTAGCGAACATCATGTTGATGGGGTCATTGGAGCTGTGTCTACAGGCGTGATGGAGCGAATATTCGATGATTGCTCGGTGCCACCCTGACTAAACGTTCGTGCTTGTTGAGTCCTGACGTATGGAGGAGCACGAACATAGGCAGGTATACCAGCAACTGGTAATTGCTGCAGCCAATCTCCTACGAATAAAACACTGCACATGCACGCCCTTCTCACGTCGCACCCGAACGGGGACAACACCTCCAGCTTCTTCACCGCGAGAAACCTGCGCCTGCTCAGCAGGTATCATTCCCTCACTTATTACACAAGGTTCTTCAACTTGTTCACACAACCCGCTCTTCGTTAAAACCCCACTGTGCTCGCAGTCCTGTTGAAACAGACGAAAACAATCCACTCTGTTGGCGGCGATGACGATGCTGAGGCCGTTGGTGGCTGTGAGCACATCGATCTGTATGTTGCTGGCTTTTGGCGCGTACAGCATTTTGATGACATGAATAATGTTACGGCTCAGCACTTCACGAAAGTTCTCAGCAACAAGCTATGACTTGGATATCACACTAAGCACAAACACATTCCAGCGCTCAATCATGCAGAGGCTATGGCCACAGCGACGTCGGTGGTATCACAAGTACTGAAGTTCGTCGGGGACAGCATGCAGCCGGAGGTCAGAGACACCATATCCTGTTTTATTTTATGGAGGATCCGGAGATCAGTGGGCTGGTGCTGCCGTAGTGCAAATCAAAGCTCGGAAACAGTCATAGCAGTATAAAAAACCAATAGTTTTGCTGCAATAATTAATTGGCTGGACGGTCAGTAAAGTTTATTGCGTACAAAGCGTATCCTCGGTCATGAGAGTTACGAAACGAACAACAGGAGATCACCTATCTTCACTCCGATCCATCTACAGCAGACTTAATCATTCGAACCCCCGACTTGTGGACGCCATCACATCGAGCTAAAAGCCCTATACAAGAAGTTGAAGGATCTTGAGAGCGTCAGCATGAAGCTTCAAGGCGACGATAGTGACGCAGATGTAAAGGCGGAAGGAAAGTCTCTTTCACTTCATGGCGTTCGAAAACTTTTCGATGGGTGATAAAAGCGTTTTCGCTAGCAGCGCAATACTTAGTATCCAGAGCTGCAAACGTGGTCAAGGCGCCTGATTTCGAGAGCGGCATCATAAAGGTTCCGAGAAAAGGAGAAGAGGTTAACTGCAGCCGAGTACCAAGCACTAGCTCGCCCACGTCGAGGGAATAGCAGTGCGCCCGGAGCTGGAAAGGAGCTTTTGTTTACAGACCGAGTACTCCTGACTGAAGTGAAGAAGCTGTCGCGTTTATAGACCTTCGCTGGATTCCTCCCACATCCAACGACGTTGAGCGTTTCTTTTCCAAGGCGGGCTCGTTCTAACAGACAAGCCTGCATCCTACGACTGTGGAAACTCTGCTCTTTCTCGAATCCAATTGTAACCTGTGGGATGCAGAGCTCGTTGCCAATGCGATGGTATGCAGGAAAAGACCAAGGGTTGAGTAGACTTTATTGGTTTCCAATTGGTAATTGGGCAATAAATGATTGGCCTGGGGGCCACCTCAAAATCAATAAAATACTGATTTTTCCGAGCTCTGGTGCAAATCACGGGCCACGATGGACCGTACCAACTTGTATGGGCTGGCAGCATCTTGTATGCAGCGGCGCATGGAGGATGGCGGCTCTTACGTGGGGCAATGAAAACGTGTGACGGAGCTCGCAGGGGGAGATGTTGGAAATTGGATATTGGAATATGGATTCGCAAACCCGGCAGGGAATGCATCTGTGGGGGCGGTGGAGTTGAACGCACACCAGACACGAAGTTGGCAGGATCCTTAGCTGACGGCTGATACAGAGGCAGCTGGCAGAACGGACATACGAAGTCGTTAGCATTAGAGTTAAATGACATCAATGTACCTTACTGAGAAACGTCGTATTGCTCAGTTCATTTCATTGCATGTGATATGTGCGTTTGTTTGGTTGATGTCGCTTCATTGTCGCAATAGTGAGTGTTTGTCGTGAATGTTTGTCTTTTGAATGTGTATTGAGTTACAAGCAACATAATCAGATCTCCGCTAAGATCCCCGTAACAACTCTGGAATAAATCCAGAGAACATGAATATGTGCTTCAGCTTGTCTGTCGATTGGGTTTAGCTATTTCATCGTCGTAACGAACATCTTGTCGTAGACCTCGACCATCTCCTCCGGGACCGGCTCGCTGCCCTTGTAGTATCCAAGTGACTTTTTTGTGCGCTGTGGCGCGGCGTCGCGCTTTGGTTGGGCCCGGCCCATATTTTTTATGCTTCTGTATGTGCTCAGACTTCGAAATTCAGAGCTTCACCGTGTGTAAGCGTTAGTAATAATAATAAGGTAGGGTGATTGTGTTACTGTCTTCGTTTCCAATGATGAATTCTAATCACCAATCCAGCTAGCTGCGCTGCCTACCTGGTTCCTCTGACGGCGCTCGTCGCTCTGCATGTCCGCTTTTTTGTCTGCATCCATCTACTCCGCTCCTCATCTCTAGATGCCCACTGCTGCACGTCATCTTGTATGTGTCTGTTCACTCCTTCCTTCAATCCATGAACGTCCAACCCTTGTTCGAGCGTCCACGTCGTGCTCTTGTATCAATCCATGGCCTGGTTGGCCAACCAATCCGCCATTTCGTTGTGACTGCGGAAATGGTGGCTCCAGCTGCGGACCCCAATGAGGTCTGCCAGTCGTCGTGACTCCCGGTACCAATACGTTAACTTGGCGGATTTTGGCACTGTCCTGTTGCGCATCATGCGCAGGATGAGTGCACCACGTGTAATCCCATCCAATTCCTTGCCTTGGCTGCCCCCAACAGTCTATGCAGCCCAATAAATTAGGCGACGTTGTTTGTCGTCGTCGCTCTGCCCAGTGCCGTCGCCACTGTCCATATCACCCGTGCGTCTTGTCCCCATTCGACTACCCGCAGGCTACCAGTGGGCACGTCCTAGTAGAATGCAGAGAACGTCAATCGATTTTGGCAACGTAATCGAATGGTTTTGCATTGGAGAACCGTGGTTGCAGTCGAATTGTGGACGCAACGAATCGACTGGAGGGAGGTCAATGAGCGGTAACCATGAGTTGTGCATGGTCCATGAATCACTGCAGCTTTAAATCATCACGCGACGCGGTTTTGACGCACTCCAAACTCTCCGTCGTTTGGCCAGGCACGACGATTTTGTGTTGTTGAATTGTTTTTACCTCACCTCACGTGTTTGGTACAGTGGTTGCACGGTGTATTGCTGCCGCAAATATGTTAAAGTTAATTTTGATCATTCCCAAGTCTACGCTGGATCTCAAGCGCAAAATATAAGAACTCACGCGAGTCGCCTCGACTCGCGGTGGAGAAGATTAGTGAACTCCATTCCGTCTTGGTCGAGCGTGACACGGCACTGCAAGCGGTGGAGATCAGCGCGCTGCGAGCTGCAGTCGGCAATCTCAAGAAGCAACTGGAGGACAAGACGGATGAGAGCCCCGCTACAAACACATTGCTACAGGATTTGGTAGACGAAAGCACGAGGAAACGTTGATGTGGTGTGTAGCCCAGCATCCTGTCAGTGAATGAAAAAAATAAAAGCGTTGAGTGAAATCGGCAGGATCTGCTTACTCCTGATGGTATTCTAGCTGTAGCTTTGTGGCGCTAACGAGGCCGTCAAAGCACACAACTTCCGGTACAATTCAAGTTGTTGTGCCCCAATCAGATGGCTACATTGAGAGCCTCTACTACAGCATCCAGATGATGTAGCGTAGTGTCAACTTCAACATGCCGCACATTGCGTATCGGGCGTGTGGCGCGCCATGTGCTTTACTTGCGCAGCCACCTCCAGCACCACCGCTGATCGGCATTCCTTTCCATCGTAGCATGCCGTGTCGCCGTCGTCGACTGCAGTCGATTCGGCAGCACCAACGAGGAGGCGCAACAGCTACATGTACAGCTACTTGCGCTGCCAATCCGCCGGGATTCCTCACCCCCTTCAACCTGCTCGCTTCGTCTACTAATACCATGCCAAACAGCGCTGTAGACAGCGTGCAAGCAATAGAAACCTAGCTACAGCGTTTGGGCCCGTCATCTGATAATTCTGAGTCCGCATCTGATCCCACCTCTGATTCTGTTCACGTCAAACCGGCCGCAGTTCAAGTTGAGAGTTTCATTCGCCATCTCGCCGCGCCGCGCCGACGTCTCGCTGGTATCGCCGCTGTCTCCGCCCACAGCGCCCCTCCTTCCGCGCAACTACTTGCGCCGTGTTCAGCTCTCTCCGGTGCGTCCGTCGACCCCGCTCCCACCTCCCACCGCCCTGTATTCCGCAGAAACCATGGACGTTAAGGCGCCGCTCTCGCTCGACGCCGTCATCAAGCTGGCCTTCTGCCTGGAGGGCCGAGACAAGCTCTCCAAGGTTGGTCGCCCGTGTATTTAGAACCTGCACTGTCTCCGCTTTCTAACGCGCCGCGGCCCGTGTCTGGACGCCCTCTAGATGCTGCAATATGGCAGCCGAGCGCTCGCCTTCTACGTGCTGTCGGCCGACCCCAAGAGCGATGCGGGCCAGCGCCTGCACGCGTTGTACAAGGCCATGCAGCAGTCCCGCAAGGCCTTCCGCCTGGGCAAGAGCGTCACGTACTACAAGAAGCTGCAGACGCTGTCCGGCAACAAGAGACTCTCGGAGGGGCAGCGCTACCTACAGTTCGTCCAGAACGTGGGCATGCTGGGCTACTTCGTCACGGACAACCTGGCCTTCGCCAGCAAGGTCAAGGTGCTGCGCTTCGACGCCGAGGAGCTGGCCCGACGCGGCGGCGTCATGTGGTTCTGCGCCAACCTGGCCGGCTTCTTCAACGCCGTGGACGGCCTCAACGCAGACGTCGAGAAGGAGAAGTGCGTGCGGGACATCCTGGCCTCGGAGGAGGACGCCACGCGGGTGGAGGCGCTGCAGAGCCAGCTGGAGGCACTGCGGGGCGGCCGCTTCAAGAAGCTGCTGGCAGTGCTGAAAGTCACGTGCGACCTCATCGTGTCGTCCAACACGAGCGGCGTGCGGTTGGCGGAGCGGATCTCGGGCGCCAAGCTGCACGACGGCATCATTGGGTCCGTCGGCTGCGTGTCGGCGGCGGTCGTGCTGTACAACACGTGGCCCAGCGCGCCGAAAACGCCTACCGAGAAGAAAGTTGAGGTCGAAGTCGAGACGAAGACGGAAGCCAAGAGTGAGACTAAGAGCGAGACGGACTGAGCTCGTGGCCAAGTGAAGAGAGGCTTCAAGGGAGCAGGCCTCGACCTTTGGGTGGTACGCGCTGCATTATTGTGCATTGTACTACCTTGATGTCATGACCTTTGATATGAATTCCACGATAAAAATGTTCATTGATCTACGATTCAAGTGTGCGTGCTAGGCGACTGGAAAGGCTGGCTTGGTTGGAGTTTCCTCGTATTTTTATCTTTCTGTCTGTGCCTCTGCATTGCGGCCGTTATTGTGGCGGTGTTATTGCGTCAGCTTTTGTGTTTTGAATGCGTCGGCAACGAGGCGAGTCGCTGAGCGAGCGGCTGCGGTCCGAGGTGCAGGTGTCTGCGGCGCTCTGGAAGATCGGACCCAGTGCCGACGAGAACGCAGCACGTGGGGACGCGAAGGCCAGTGACAGACGGCACCCACCCGCCTACGCCAATGTCGAGAAGGTACGGACGGACCTTGGTCGTGGACGGTGTGCCGATATTTGTGTTAATTGTTGTACGTTGCTACAGAGTCAAGAATGTTTTCCGTGTCCTCGTGAAGTGAAGCCGCTGCTTTTCTTCTACAAGTATCTTCAGCCTATTGGTGGGGCTGAAGGTGATGGAGCCGCCAACGACAACAATGGAAACCCTCCGACGAACACTTGTTCTCAAAGGAAGCTGCATGTGAATTTGCCAATGACAGTCGTTTGCGAGCGAACAAACGCCCAAGAGATGGTCCTCTGGCTGCGTACTGATGCACGAGGCAACGTGATCAGGGAAGAGAAGGCACCTCTTTGGCGAAAGAAGCTGCACAACGATCTCATGGGGGTGACAACAGGTTCAAGTGCTAGTCCGCCCGGTAGCCAAGACACGGACCCAGTGCTGGCAGTGAGAAGTGTAGCCCGGTGGAAAAACAGCAACCATTCGAGTGGCGGCAATTCGAGGGGCGGCAGTGCAGTCGTGCTGACTAGAAGAACGCTAGACCCCGTGCTGGCTGTGCCGTGCGAGCTTCCCATTTGCATACAGCAGTTTGTGCATTGTCGAGGGTCGCAGCCTAGTGTCTACCGCATATTCTGGTGCGAGCAGGAGCGCAAATGTTTTGCGGTCAACCTAACGAGCAGGTACGATCGCCGTAGCATTACTTCGTTGGCCGTTCATGGTCTTGGATCTCATTAACGCCGTCGTGACACCGTTGTTCTGTTCTGTTCACGGTTCGGTAGTGTAGTTTGAAAAGCATTGAGGCGTCCGAGGATGTCGAGTCAATGAACCATCCCAGTGCCCCTACCTCGTCAAATGGACTGTCTGGGTCTACCATGGCTGCGGTGAATGCGGCGTTTGAGTCAGCGATGCTTACTGCAGCTCAGACGGCTCGGTTCTATTGTGTTACCGTGTCTCCAGATGCTCGAGCTTGCGCTCGATGGCCCAAACTACGCGGAGCAGCAATTACTGAAGGTGTGCAGGCCACCTCGCGCGTTGTGGAGCATGTGCAGTTGCAGCTTCCAGCCCTGCGCTTCCGTTCGATGACTGTCGACTTTATCAAAGACACGAGCGGCGTTTGGTGGCTCACGCGAGTTGTAGATTTCGAGGCGTCAAGTTCTGTCGAGCCACTCAGAGACGACGGATGTTTCAGTACGCGTGATTCTGCTGTGCTAATCCCCGACGCTCTCCGCATAAAGCAAGGTCGACCCAACAACGATCCGCAATTCGATGGCCCGGACTCACCTCTTCGAGAATCGACACTCTTACGCGGTGACGAGCTAAAAAATGCACTGAACGCACGGATCTGCTTCCTCTGTGGCTGCTCGTGCGAACTCACGCCGACGTTCCGAGGACAACTAGAAGCTATGGTCAGAGGCCAAAGTGGGGACGAATACAAAGAAAGCAGCACTATCCCGATGGTGGCCCCAGCGAGTGACCAGTTCCGAATGACACTTACAATGGCACTCGACACGATTTTTCTCATGAGGCAGCGCGGTGTGGGTCTATCCGTATGGGAGAATGCTGTCAGCACAGTGCAGAAGTCCCAACTGCGTGACGTCTGCGATTTCCCAACGTGTATGCTCTGCTACCGAATCTATCAGCAGCAGAATCGGTTGCAACTGCTCGCGCGCGAGCTGCATGATGTCCTCTCACCAGATGCAGCTAGAACCACCGACCGACCCGAAGAAGACGGTGAGGCGGTGAGTGCTTCAGCGACGGATGGAGTGGGTATGGCTACTTCAGCGGCTGCACGCTTAGCAGCGTCTCAGTTACTCTCGACCGAGCTACGATACCGTCAGGAGACCCCGAAAAGCGT
The DNA here is from genome assembly GCA_019155715.1 of Phytophthora pseudosyringae. Classification (NCBI taxonomy): domain Eukaryota; phylum Oomycota; class Peronosporomycetes; order Peronosporales; family Peronosporaceae; genus Phytophthora; species Phytophthora pseudosyringae. The sequence continues at coordinate 21,887 of JAGDFM010000190.1, read as the reverse complement.
GCTCGACAGTCTTGAAACTTTCCGGACTGAAACGATACCGCCTTCGCTTTTGTTGCGTGGGGACTCACCTGAAATGCGACCGACATGGAGTACCTTGACCGCCACGCGTGGCTCTGACGTGGACCCTACTGTTACGCAGCTTCGTCTCGTGTTTTTCTTTCACGAGCTACAAGACGGAGGACAGGACTTAGTCCCCACGGACTTCTACTTGGAATACCAACTTGGCCAGAATGTCACGCGGGTCCAGCTTGAAGGTAGCAAGAAGCACACTCCCAATCGGTGGCAGCTCTGTGAAGCTCGAGTCCATTATCTCTTCGCGACGTTGGATGCTTTCAGCGAATTCTGCTCACACAAGCGGCTCCTTATCAAGATGAAGGCAAAACCTCGGTCTCGGAGCGATGATCCTGACAGCGACATGTCCGGTCTCCAGGACCATACCAGTGTTGGGAACGAGGAAGACGACGAACAGAGCGGCGTTGCCCACAATGGCAACCCGACTGGTGATCCAAATCACAAGGAAGAGTTCTTCGGATATACGCTGCTGTCGCTGCGCTCTGTCAATACGGCTGCAAAATGGTTTGGGAACTCACTGCAGCCCGAAAGCCGCACAGATTACTTGCTGGAGCTGCACACAGCATCCCACGGGCTGCTCACCCTGAAATTGACAGTCGGGCTGCTGGTTGATCCCGTGCCGTTGGGCCATGTACGTGACGTATTGCGCGACCGTGTTTTTCTCGAGGAACAACCGCCGCAGGGAATCTATTGGCCTCCACCATCGCACTGTCTTAGCGGACTGGCAGTGCCCCGCGATTGGGTTGGAGCCCTCATGCCGTCCGAGTACACCAAGATGTTACCCAGACGTCGCAGAGAGGCTTATGGTACTCGCGGTGCCCACGCCGTGATAGCTTTGAGTCCATCTCCAACTCCGGTGGCTGCGCCCACGACACTCACTCCCCACCCGGGGACTCGGTCCTTAACCCCTGGAAACACTGCAGACTTGAAGGGGACCGCGGCGGGTGCCACCTCCTCGAGCTCAAATGTAGAGCCTCACCGGGGATCCATCACGAGACGAACGTCGACTGTAGCAACGGGTAAGAATGGCGCCGAGACTGAGAGGGGGTTGTCATCTGCCAGAGGAACCATTCAAGGTGATGATGACCTGGGAGTCGTTAACACCGACCAAGATCAACCCGAGTACAGGTCAGGATCGCTCCACTTGATGGCTGTGGCTATGATCGGGACGACCCTAGCGCGGGCGTGTTTGGCAGCGAAGCGTATTGTTTCCCGTGTCACCGAGGATGCTGCGACCAGCAACTTCCCAACGGAACTACTTGCAGCGATTCTACGGCACGCAAGCTTCGCCAACCCAGTCACACCGTCGTGTTTCCCATCGCAACTTACCTCATTGTCGCGCTGGAAGTCTCCAGCCAGATTTCAATTCACACGGCGATACTCGGTCGATCGCCTCCTGGCTGAAGTCAAACCTGGAAGCCTCCCGATGCTAGCTTTGCTCGGAGAACTGCTGTTAGTGTTGATTGAGAACCGAGAGCTACCTGCTACAGTGGATGTGAGTGCGCTGGAGTCTCTGCTGGAACCGTTTTGGCAGCAGGACAGCGGCTGGCGCCCCATTCCACGTACTGGAAGCGGTTGTCTTCCTGAGCGCCGAGTGATTTGGAACCGTGCAATTCGACGCTGGGAAGCTGCCACCGGTGACGCTACTTTGATCGATGAAGCACCGCAAGCTGCCGCGCAGGCCTCCGGAAGTATGAAGCTTATAGTGCAGCACCACGGAGTCACGCTCACTACCGACATTGGTGACTATCGTGCGAAAACCCTCGCGCTTGTGCTGTGCGAGCTGTTCGAGCAAATGGAAACGCTGGATAACGGGTACATCGAGGTTGCAGAATTGCGCTCGCTTGCAAAGTGTCTTCCAGAGCAAGAATACTTGTGTGCTCAAGGCCAATTCGATCCTGACGTGGGTACGCGCGAGAGGTTGACACAAGAGGACATCGTAGCTTTAGGGGAGCTCGTGGACCAGCAGCGGCGCCTCGCATTACGCACGCTGCTCCACTCTCTTGTGGGCAGCGCAGTCATGGCGGACGCACTCGCACGATTTGACCGCGTGGGCTCAGGAGAAATGAGTCTTGAAGGTGCGTTGCAGGATTTCCGCATGTTCGGAGTTGACTCGCACAAATTGACTTCGTTGTGTGGCAGAATTCCGGGAGCTGGCATTCGAAGCGTTGTTAGTGCAGCGTAAAGTGCTCCGTGCGTTTCAGGAAGAACCAAAGAAGTCGCACGACGGCTTTTGCCTGCGGCACGGCATCGCGGAAATCTATGCCACTGATAGTGTCTGCGTCCTGTGCGCAACGGAGGTGCGTGCACTCTCGTTTAAATCTCTTTTTCGGCGGTAGCCTAACATCGTTTTTGGTTTGGTCGTGCAGTACCAAGCTGAAAACCCGCCTCCGAAGATGTCAAAAGCACCCGAACATCAGCCGGTTGTCACCGATTCGAATTCGACGGTCGAAGGTGTCCAAGTTGCGCGTGATGCTGCTCGAGTGGAGCGTGCGCCGTCGGGACGAAGCTCATACGTTGGTTTTGATGCGGAAGAACGGCAGAATGTGGATCTAGCAAACTCCAGACGATGTTCGTCACCACCGTTGTTGGAGAGACCTCGTCGCCTTTCCTCTGGCACGACCGTCCACGAAGAAGTCTCTGCTGAGGCTGATATAACGGAGGGGCTTCGAAGGCGACGCGCAATTACTGGAAGTGCAGCGATGCCCCAACAAGTGGTCGATGCAGATCTGGAAAATATGCTAAATCGACTGCACACTGCTGAGCGAACCATTATGACGGGGGAAGCACAAGCCAGTGAACGGCTGGCGTCTGTGGCAGCTCTGCGCACTCGACAAGCGTGTGTGTCAACAACCACGGAAGGTGCATCCACGTCCTCGTGTTCCGATCTAGGAGGAGTCGCAGGAAATCCGCGTAGAGCTCTGTCCACTAGGACGCGGGGAACTTGTCACGACGACGCTTCTGCGGGTCCTGACGAAGCAGCAAAGAAGAAGAAGAAGCGGATGAAGAAGAGGATTCTCGCGAAGACAGCACGTCGTCTACGATCAACAAACGCGTTGCCCGCGTCCGCGTCGCTGTCGAAGCTGCTGCGCGTGGAGCTCAGCGACCAAAGCCGCTCGCTGGCGACGAGCGCCAGCGAAACCATCATCGAGAAGGCCGTGCGCATTGAAGAGAAGCGAAAAGAGGTACGACATACCTTGTTACAGGTAGATTTCGTCTGTGGTGCTTAACTCGTGCTTCATCCATGCTCAGTTGGACAGATTGGTGCTGGCCGAAGTCCGGGAAGTGAAGCAGAGGCTGGCCAAGTTACTTGAAACATGTGTAGAATGATGAGATAACGTCCAAATCTCACGCGCAGTCGCTCATGCGGTAAAAGTACCAGCGCAGTCCTCCGTCGCGCTCACTCCAGTGGGGCGTCCACCCCGGCACTCGAAACTAGGAACATCAAAAACAACACACGCTCGTGAATCCCCCCCTCAGACCCCCCTCTCTACTACGCAACTCACCCCAATCGACAGCACGTTGGCCTCCTCCTTCAACTGGCCCTTGAGCCTCTCTGCAATGCCCGGAAGAGACTCTGCGAACGCGTAGACGACCACGAGCTTGGCGTGCGAGATGTCCGCGAGCAGGACGTCCCCCAGCTCCACCCGAATTTTGTGGCGCAGTCCCAGCTCCCGCACTTGCTGCCGTGCCCTCGTGACCAGCGTCTCGTCCAGTTCCACGCCCAGAGCGTTGCAGTTGAACCGCCGAACGCCTGAGACGAGCCAGCGCGCGTCGCCGCAGCCCAAGTCCACGAGCAGATCGTCGGCCGTCAACGCCACGTGCGCGTCGTCGTCGATCTTCCGCCAGACGGCGTCGATGACCGCCACTGGCGACGGGCTGAAGGGCGCGAACAGCTCCTTGCTGCTGCAGTCCTCGCGCTGCAGCGTCAGCGCGTCATTGGCGCGCGCTCGGGCAGCTTCAAGGACAAGCTGACGCACTTGCCGCCGCCGGGTCTCCGATGTAGCCATCTGGGCGGGTAGTCAGCGCTACCTGTAAAACATAGTCAGATCGCCATGGTGTGGTGCACACCATGGACCCATTGGCCCAGGAGCTACTGGTGACTTCATTGACAGACACACTGGACGTCAAGATGGCTGCGATGAAGGACATCAAGGTGCGGCCCGAGGAGCACGAGAGCGACAGCGATGAGGCGCCCGAGGTCGTGACCAAGCAGAGCGCCACGCAGCAGGCGCAGACGCAGCAGCGGCAGGAGGAGGAGGCCCGCGCGCAGGCCAAGGCGGCGGCCAAGAGGTGCGTGAATGCGCATCAATGTGCTCTTTTGGGGCGCAAGGGGGCGATGTAGAGGCCTCTCAACGCTTTGCAACGGTGGGGAAGAGGGTGGAGGTGCTGAATTAATTGGTGGGGACATTGCACTGCGAGCAGGAAGCGCAAGACCAAGCAGGAGACCAAACCGGAGCAAGAGGTGCCGGAACTGTCGGACGACGTGCTGTCGGCCGTGGCGGCTCGTAAGGAGGAGGACGAGGCTGCGGAGGAGGAGGAGACGGCGGCCGAGCTGCGCGCCAAGAAGCGGCGCGCCGTGAAGGAGGCCAGGCTGGCCAAGCTGATGGAGAAGAAGACCCACACGAGGCAGTTCGGCAACATTCAGGTGCAGACGCTCGAGACGCTCGAGAACACGCAGACGAGGGAACTGTCGGCGAGTGCCAAGGAGTTCTTGGAGCTGCGCGCTGCGCCGACGAGGACCAGGATGAACGTCATGGAGGGACATCCGTCGCAGTTCACGAAGAAGCAGAAGCTGCGCAGTCAGCGGGCGTAAAAGGATGGAACGAATGACATGCAAGATACTACTTTCTACTGGCACGAAAGAGATGTAAAGTCGGTTGGTTTAGCGCGGAATTGCTTGTGCATACTCCAAGTGGTCAGGAGTGTGGCGGAGGGGGCACTCTTTTTTTTTTTTTTCTCTCTCTCAGGGGCGTCATCGCTTTTGATGCCAACAGCTTGCATTGCAAACGATCTTCCGAGCTTCTTCGACGCCCCTCGTGTACTTCTTGACGCGTTTCAAGATCGTCGTCACGCCTACTTTCTACAAACACGTCGACGTATCCTCGTGTATTCTTCAGGAGGCCTCATCCTCCATCTCCGCAACTAAACCCTGGATATATTCTCCACATCAGTGTGGTAGCCTCTGGCCCGTGTTCTTTTCGGGCTCAAAACTGCGAGGGTTTTTACCGTTCGGTGCGCATTTACTCAGCGATAAACGACCGGAAGTGGTTCGGAATCATTCCGAAGCTGTTGCATGTCCTTAAGATGATCCAGAAGACTTTCAAGCGTCTCAAATACGGGATGACACAATGGCCACGCTTTCTCCATGACTTCACAGAGCCGCGACCTAAGTAAGTACAAGTAACACGCTGGTGGCATCGACTGATACCTGCTTTTGGTTGGACCATCTTCGAACGTGAGATTCCACAAAGTGGCTACAGCATGATCTTTCTGGGCCGTGATACAACAAATCCACGAAAGTCGAGACGCCACCTGCACCAGCGATTAACGCTTTGTTGTCAGCCAAAGTCGGCAGTGCCTTCGCTGCTTTCTCCTTCTGAAGATTGGGTTCCCATCTCGCACTACGGTAGCGCTACCAGCGGTACAATGCCCTGTGCAGCTGCGATGTTGCCATCAATGTCTACTGACAGGTTGAGCAGGAGTACCGTCACCTTCTCTTTATGAGCAGCGGTCCCTCCATGAAGCTACGATTCCAACAGCGGAATTGTACGGCGGTACTGCCCGACGCAACAGCGCCACCGCAGCTCTCGTTTAAAGACTGGTGCTTCCATCTCGAATTAATCCCACTAACATCGATATTCTCTGTGGAGCTTGACGGCGTTGGTGGCCCCCATCGTGACGCGATCGTCTACTGGAGCCCTCTTCTCGTTCTTCGAATCACGTCTCTTAGCCTTTCGTTCGCCGAGAGATTCGACAGCACTTTGGCGGCAAAATCGCTCTGTACGATCGTGCCACTCCGCACCAACACGATGAGAAGAGGAATACCACCAGCAGACTCGACCACCCTGTTGTTCGAGTCGGTAAGCGACAATTTAGCCAGGGCATGGACGGCGTATTCTTTCTCGAACGTGTTGCCGTCTTGCACCAGGGCCACAAACTGTTCAATCGCGCCAGCTACAGCGATCGCCTCGATATTCTCGGGGTCTAGCGTGAGCCGTGAGAGCACACATGCCGCGCTCTCTCTCCGAATGTTGAAGTCATCACGCATAAGCGCTACTAAAAGCGGGATACAACCCGCTTCCGCCATCTCGACTCTGTTCTCGTAACATTTCGATAGCTCAGCTAGTACCAACCCGGCCTGTTCTTTCTGGATGAGACTGCTGCTGACGCGTAGTAGATTTACCACCCATGTATAATCTGCACCAATCTCAGAAGGCCACCGGACACAACGATCGCAGCTTTACACTTGTCATCTTCGGTTAGAGCTTGCATAGCCGTCATAGCGTAGGTCTTTCGGAGTTCAGTACCGTTCCCGACCGCCCTCACTAGTGGATTAATGGCTCGCGCTTTCAGAATAGCGTTGTAGTTCTCCGGGTTGGTGGCCAGTTGTGCGAGAACTGCAGCAGCCAATTCGTTCGGAGCCGGGTCACCAACTCGCAGGATGGCTACAAGAATCGGAACGGTTCTTGGCCAGATTCAAGAGCGTCGATATGGCAATATCCCTCTGCGATCTCTTGCCCGTACGCATCAACGACACGAGAGGGGGGATGCCGCCAATTGCCGCGATCTCATCTTTGATCTCGTCGTTTTTCGAGAGTCTTGAGAGGGCAAGTGCGGCTTCCGTCTTCTGACTCTTAGTACCGTCGCGTAGCAACACCACCAAGGGTGAAATTCCTCCGTAGTTCAAGATGGTACGTTGGTTCGTCGAGGACTCCGACAAAGTGGCCAGCGCCGCTGCACCCTTCTTCTTTCTGGATAAGCTGCCAACACACAACTGTGTCACCAGATCCGGGATATTCTCAGGTAAGGCTTCAACGGTTTGATGCTGCCCCATGGAGGGCTTGTCTTGGCTACGCGGTAAAATCTTGACTGAAGGTGGCGCTGAACAAGATCCATGTCAATGGCTACATAACTGAAGAAAAAAACGCACCCATTCGTCACATGTAGCCAACAATTGAATTGCCAGCGAAGAGCACTACGCTGTTGTCCGATGCCCCTTCTCGGGAGAGAAAGATCGGTGCTTTTAGAATTGACGATTCTGTCAGAGAGGAGTGAAAATCAAGCCTTCATTATCGCGGCAGGTGGAATTCCACCATTGGTGGCGTTTGATGAGGGACGAAAGCCGTCTTCTGAAGGATAGCGCTGCTTCGACACTAGAAATTGCCTCTTTTGGTGCCATTGTGTGTCTGTTGCAAGACTACATAACAGCAATTCGCTTCGCGATGCTGTGACGACAACAGGAGCGGTTGAGCCACCGTTTCAGTTAAGCTGCAAAGGCCCCGCAGGTTTATCTGAGAAGTACCAACCCTGCAAGAAGATTGGTGGTATTCGAGGAACTCGGATAGCAGCAAAGTTTGCAGCAATGACGCCCTTTGCGGGTCTCCGAACTTCTCCGTGACGCCTGACAGTGTACGAGGTGGGTGGAATTTCACCTTTGGTGAAGTTGCTGAGTGATGTGGATTTCGACCAAGATTGGTGTGGCTCTCGATCAGCCTTCTATTGAGCAAACTAGCATACATATCCTCTAACATATTCGGGTGATATACTGAAGGAAACCGGCACATTGTCAAAGAGCTGGCGACGAATTATTCAAGCAGGCGACTAAGGCGAACTAAGATATCCAAGATACCATTCAAAACTACAGGAAGAATCCTCTTTGAGAACGATTATCGGTAATCTCGTTGTTAGCTAAAGCGAGGAAAACAAGACGTCCAACAACAACCCGTTCCCTGCAGGGTTTCGACATTACACTTGCTCCGTTAAAGTGACGCTCAGAATTGCGCTGCCCGTTGATGTACTCATACGCACACTTTTTAAGCAATATTCGGGAAGCCTTCTTCCTCTCCTTCCGCTTGTGCGAAAATCTGCACTCGCCGCTCCACCTCCTCAACTGGCATCCGCACAGATGGCTCAAACGTGCACATTGCGCACACCAACGCCCACGCTTCATGCGACATCGCGTTCGGTTGATTCATAAGTCTTCTGTGCCTCAAGTGATACTTGATCACAGCATCATCGAAGATCACCCCCCACGGAAATTTCCCTGTTACAGCTTCGACGATACACATTCCAAACGAGTAGACGCTGTCTCGAATGAAGCCACGCCATCGAAAATGCTCTCCGGCGCGCGCCAACGAACAGCCCCCAAAGTATACATATCAAAGTGAGGTGCCCTGGGGGAGAAGAAGCTCGCTCCAAAGTCTGTGATTCTAGCTGTGTTTCCGTCCATTAAAATGTCATCTCCTTTAAGAAGTCCGTGGACGATTCCTTTTCTGTGTAAGAATTGGAGACCGTGTGCTACATCGAGAAGCGCTCGCCATACTCTTGATCTTCCGTTCCGTCGAAGGTAATTCGGCAGTGTGCCACCAGAAACGTACGTGCTGACCATGAAGCCTGGTGAGCCGACATGACAAGCCCCCAGCATTGGGACGATATTGGGGTGATGGCTCGCTTCGTGCCATACTGTAATTTCCAGCAGAAGTTTTTCCCGGTCTCGGTTGGATTGGATTTCGAGGAATTTTTTTTAACAGCGACGTCGATATTCAAAATACGTTCCGTGGTGAACTAGTCCAGATGACCCGTAGGCAAACGCGTGGTTCTCCACGCCAACATCACCACGCGCAATAAACCACATCTCCTGATTGATAACTTCCAAAAGCGCCGTGGAATTCGCAGGAAGAGTTACATTTGTCAGCGCGGCTGCGGCACTTTCTTTCACCAAAGTGTCTCCCTCATCCACCATCACGGCAAGTTGCGCCATCGCTCCCGCCGACACGATCGCGAAACGGTTGTCCGGATCAATTGATAAGTCATCAATACGGTCACAGACTGTTGCTTACCAAATGTGTCGCCGTCCCGCATCAGGACGAGTAACTCCGGTAGAACCCCCGCAGACAAGATCTCAGGACGGAGTGCATCATTTGACGACAATTTCGCTAGAACAGCTGCCGCTCGACCGCTCAGCACACTGCTACCGCCGCGCATTGCAGCCACCAACGCTGTCACGCCGCCTTCCGCGGCGATTTCATCCTGAAGTTTAGGTCTACTCGACAAACTCCAGAGCGCCCTCATCGCGATCTCCTTTTGAGTGTCGGTACCATAACGAACGAGTGCTACCAATGGGGGGATACCATCCGCCCTAGCAATAATCATTTGGCCCATGTCATCAATCGACAGATTCCGCAGCACACCTGCAGCCTTCTCCTTCTGGGCGGAAGTCCCGTCACGCAGCAACGCCGCCATCACTTCGATCCCCCCTGACCGCGCTATTTTAGCTCGAACATTGTTATCAATTGACAAATCCCACAACGCCGCCGCTGCGTTTGTTTTTACAGCATCACCGGCTCCCTCCATGATTTGTACTTTATCTTGACCTCGATTTATAAACGACCTTAAAATTGAAAACAACAAAAGTAGGGCAGCAAGGTTAATATGTCGGGCGACGACAAGCTACATACAGTGACCCATTTTGCACTTTTGAGAACGCAAATCAAGGTCAGTTATATAATTCCTGTCCCACGTCATTTTTATGCCTGATTTCATTATCCGGGCATGCTCGATTGAGGCTGTAAACGGAAGCAGAATACTATGGATCGCGGATCTTGAATAGAGCGTAGGTGCTGGTTGTATCAATATAACAGTAGCCACGCGCTCCGACCGACACTACGCACACTCTCCAGCAACAACAAAAGCACTCAGCCTAGAACAAAGAACACGATAGCCAAATTTGTACACAATCTTGATCTTGACGACGACGACTTTTGGACATCGTCGTCTGTGTTCGTGATTAGATCGACTTCAGTAAGAGATGCCTGTCTAGCCCTTAAGTGTTTTCAGACTGACATGGCTAGCCGTCCTTGTTTCATGAGCCTATTTTAAATCGGTGCACCGGTGCCACTGCAGCATACATCTCAGCAGCCATCGCTCCACGATCAAAGTCCCAGTCTGCATCTCCATCTCCTCTCGCAACCATGATGCTTAGCTTCAACTGCAAACTATAGTTTTGCGATAAGTAGCGCAAAGTAAAAAAAATAGCTTTAACATGTGTGTGGCAAATTGTCGCGAGAGTTTACCAAAAGCAACGTCCAAAGTCCCATAACCCTGACTGCCGACAACATCGGCAATCTCCGCGCCAAGAAGGAGAATTGGAAATTCATTCCCTTGTCAAAGTTATCGATATGGCTAACAACGATCGACGCAGCCTCTATTGACGCAGAGCTCAAACACCAAGCTCTCAGCAACGGTAAGAAGCCGCAGACATCATCAAGAAGATCCTAGCAACAGCAAAAGGCCACTGTCATAACTGACAAACAATGGCTGGAGTACTTTGATACAAGTAGGTAACTGGGGCACTACCAGCTGCAGAAGCGAGTGTGTGAGCTGGGTGAGTTTGCCATAGACGACCCCAAACTCCTGAAGGTGAAGAGGTTAATTCAGTTGTCGCAGAGATTTAGCGTCGTTATGAGCAATGAGAGTGCCCGAAGTACATGGAGTCCCGCGGTGTGCGTGCAAAAAGCTGCGGAAGACAACAGCAAACAGAGCTCGTCTTACTCGGACAAGGAAATGGGATGACCCTACCGTGACCTTGCCGGTGGACAGTTCGTGCGGGGAGGATGGCACATTCGCCAGCAAGACGATAACAGATGAGGCCGTCTCAAACACGGAGAAGGGCTCTACTGTTGTTAACGAGCGGTTGGAGATCAGCAACGCGGAAGAGGAGGAAAACGGGGAGGAAAGTCAAGACGGGGTTGATAGCCGAGCTTCAGATGCGAGTGAGTGGGGCAGCGCATCGGATACAGCGAAACAAAGTGCAACAGCGCGTGTTGAGACAGGGCTACAAGCACGCGCCGAATCCCACCAAAAGAAGACGCACGCAGCTTATGAACACCCAAACGTGTGACCTTCAGGTGCCACCGCAGGACTACCTGGCCAAACTGAGGCGATCTATGTTAACTTTTCTGGGTACTGTAGGACGGAGCGGCAGAATTTTATATACGTCGAATGCCGAATCGTGCTGGGAAGTGTGGCCCACACAGCGCTGGAAACGCCATGAAGAACACGACAACAAAGAAGACAAAAAATGTCATTATAGCCACAATGATTAGGTGTAAGCAGATAAAGCGGTGCGTCGACTCGAAACGGGGTGATTGTTACCCCATCCGCTTGTTTCAGCCCTGTATCACCAGAGTTTGACATCAGCATGTTTCCCGAACAGCATCAGGCCTCCACCAGCTGAGGTCGCCGACGTCAGCGCTCGCCCTGGAAAGAAGAAAAGAACTACGGAAAACATCTCCCCGACTGCCAAACCGGCGACTGCGGCGAGACTCCGTACCATGGCCGGCAAGCTTCCCCTGTCAAACTCGGCCAGCAACTTGGAGGAGGAGGAGGCATTTGATATGCTTCAAGAAATCCAAAAGATCCCACGCAAGTCACAGCGACAGATCACCCAAGAGCTGGTGATCGAAAACGCACAGCAACCAAACCAACTCAAGAAGCGTAAGACCAGCAAATAATTATGGCATTGGCATCGGCATCTTAACATGCAACTTGTTCCTTGTTTGCGTTTGACTTCTCTCCTTCTTCAGACCCGCAGTGTGACCAGCATGTTGTACATCTTAACGTTGCTCCCGTGTCCGGCACATTGTGCAACTCAACGTTGCTCCCTTCGTACCCCAAGGTCATCACCACTTGGATCTCCATGGGTTACTTCCTGACCGGGATTCCCTGTCAAGACGGATATACACTTTGTTTGGCAAAACCGATAGCTCGAAATCCGATTTATCGGTTGCAAAACTGGTCCGAATAGGTAGTAAAGCTAAGGTAAGATAGCTATATCCGGCTAGATTTGCTGCTGGTGCTCTGAACTACTCGGGTTTATGAAACATGAGTTTTTCCCGCTTTTTTCGCCGTCAAAAATGACCACCTGAAATATATCCCTGAGAATCACAGTGGAGACCATGGCAATATCCTAGCTACTACTTAGTCAAAATAATAGATGAATACTTATTAATTGTGCCACAATAGGCAGGTACGAAGTTAATAATATTAACTACATATTATGTAGGTTCCAATGGCTACTATGATCAGCTTGTCTTCCGACGGCCTTGAGCTCTTATTTTTGGTCGGATTCATTTAAATCGGACCATCTACCCAATACGCTGTCCGTTAAAAATAATCGGGCTCCGAGAATCGGAGGTCAAAAGCCAATGTTTCCGTAAATATGCATTGTTTTTATGTTGTATTATAGATCGCGGATCTTGAAGCGACGCAAAGGCTGGTTGTATCAATAATGGCAGGAGCCACGACCAAGAAGGCATCGGATGCCGCCGCTGCTGTTGCGGCTGCCGAGGCCGCGGAAGCTCTGGAGCGCGAAGCTGCCGCCGCATCGAAAGCGCAGCAAGAGGCCGACGAAGAGGCCGCCAGCCGCGGGCAGCAGCAGCAACAGCAGCAGCAGCAGGACGAACTCGACGTCGTGGCCGTCGGAGCCGTCGCACACGTGATCCGCCGCGCTTTCCGCGCGTTCTACGCATCTCCGGAGGCTGCAGCCGAAGATTGCAATGAAAACACTGTCGCTGAGGCCCCAGAAGGCGGCGGAGACGCGTCGGAGGACACACAACCGGAGGCTGCAGCCACTGACAAGCTGCCGTCGCCTCGTATGGAGCTCCAGGAGCTGGACGAGAGTCCGTTTGTGCCTCTCGCTCGAGCTCGGAAGGACGCAATTGCACTCGCACTGGAGCAGAAGCACGCGCGCGCGAAGGCCTTGCTCAAGTTCATGGAGACGCGCCAGCAGGAAGCGGCGGAGGCAGATGCACGCATTGCAGAGCAGTTGAGTCAGCGAGGGCTGGTGGTCAAGGCGCAAATTCCAGTGGGGCCCACGCACTTGAGACTGGATGAGCACGAGCTGCGTGCTGCTGTTACCGACACGGGGACGGACTTTGGCGAGTTGGCGGACTCGCTGCTCCACGCGAAGACGCTGGTGGCCGAGTACGAACAGAGACGCCAGGAGACTAGCGGCAATACGAACAAAGCGACGCGACGAACCGCAGCTGGCGAGGAGAGCGGTGAGAACGGGTTAGAGCACGTTGGGTACCTTGACACGACGATGTCGGCTAACAGTCGCAATGAGGCGACGCTCGAACAGCACAGGAACCATATCGCAGGCGTGAAGGTTGCCCACGCAGACCACCGTGCCAAAGCTTCACCGGAGAAAGATGACATGCATCAAGATGGGGATAGTGAACCAGGTCTGGCGTCGACGGCATTGGCGTCGCTGTCGGCCTCACAGTTAGAGCAACAACAGGGCAAAGAGTCGACGGCACAAATGAACCCGGTGGAGAAGCGGAAGAATCTGGTGATTCTGGAGCGTATGCAGACGAAACTCGACTTTGTGAGGAACCCGCGGTATGCGGTGCCAGATCAAAGCAAAGTTTCGGTGGGAGGTGACAGTGCAGACCCTGCTAGCAGCGTCAAGCCCTGCTTCGACATCGTGCCCAAGCCACCAATCATGTTCACAGACTACGACATCGGTGGCATTTACGAGCAAGTGGTGTACGTACGCAACACAGGCTCACTCTCGCGTCGAGCACGGATTCTCCCACCAGCTACAATCGTCTTCTCGATGGCCAGTATCTCCTTTCCAGTGGAAAGCGGGATGGTCGCTCCTGGTATGCACGTGGAGTTACGCGTACGCTTTGCACCCGACTCTCGCGCCGACTACAAAGACAGCTTCATTGTACAGCATGAAACGGAACAATCCGTCGCAGTTGGATCAACGGGGACTCCAGGAGCAGCAGGGACTGCAGAGATGGTAGTGCCGCTGATGGCACGCCGCGAGCCTCCTGAGCTGACATTGCCACTGGTAGTTCGTGCTCAGAACACCCTTGTCGGAGGACGCTCCGTTACTCCGCTGCTATGCAAGAACCTCGGAGGTAAAGCACGATTCTGGCTGATGAGTGAGCCAGCTTGGTCTCGACTAGAACATCTGCAGGTTGCAAGTCACGGCATCTCTCCTGCTCGTGCCGCGGTCGAGATGCTGGGCGGTGACTACACTCTTGGGACTACAATGGACGTCGGCCCGTTTCGAATTACACCGAACGACATTGAACTGGAGAAGAGCGAAAGCGTGACGTTCGACCTCGTGTACAGTCCATCCGCTGTGGGTGAACAGCGTGAGCGCTTTGTCATGGTATGCGATAACTGTCTCGTGCGCGTCTTTCAAGTCGTTGGTCGCGGCTGTCAGGTGGATGTAGCGGCGACCTGTGTGAACGATGCGCTCATTGATACAGCCATTGCCGAAATGGGTCCTCTGGATCGGTTGTTCTTCCCAGAGGGGGTGCTTGTGAACTCGCGCGCGCAGCAGACAATTGCAATCACGAACGACACTCCACTGGACGTTAAATATTCCTGGAAGATCCACCCAATTGTTGAGCAAGCACAAACAGGGGGCAGGGGTGAGGACAAGGATAAGGCGGTGGTGCTGTCGCTTTCATCGGGGTGGACTCCACCGTATCGTATCAATCCGGAAAGCGGAGTATTCGCTTTATCATCGTCACAAGAGTTTACCATCGAGTTTTTACCCGTTGAGGCACGAACGTACGTGTGCCAGGCAACTCTCATGATCAACGACGTCCCAGCATGCAGCATGCCCGGGCCTGGCCAGATGGCGCACCTTAAGGCTGCGTTTCAAACGCGTGAAGACCATCTAATAAGCCCACAGGCAGCGGCAAAAGCTGCCGCGAGAAAGCTAAGGGATGCGATGCCTGGGTTTTCAATCCAACTGCGCGGGCGTGGAAGACTTGGCAGCTTCACGATTGCTCCAGCCCTGAACGACTCATGGATACCTCTTGAAGACGACGGCTTACAACAACCTGGAAATGCTGGGTGCGAGTCGGTCCAATTGCTCCAGCAAAAGCAAAAATACTCCACTTCTGTGGTACTGAAGAATCAATGTGATGCGCGTGTAGCCTTTTGCTGGGATCTCGCACGTCTCCGACAACGACATTTGGCAGCAAGCGGGGGCCCTTCGGCATCGACAACAACGTTGGTAAAAACGAGTAACCCTCCAAGTTTCGAGCTGGCACTCATCCCAGATACGGGCGAGCTAGATCCGCTAAGCCAACAGCGTGTTGAGCTGACATTCACACCTCTTTGTGTGGGTTCATTCTCGCTCAGCGTACCGTGCAGGATCATAGCTCCAAATGATACGAACGATGCTCAAGCACCGCGATTTGAGCGTTGGTTGCTTCTCGAAGGTCACGTGGCTGGGGCAGAGATCGAGATTGTCACACCTGAAGTCGACTTTGGTCTAGTGCTCGTTGGTGCAAGCGCCGAGTCTTTCATCACAATCCGGAATCCATCACGTAGTGTTCCGACACATTGGAGAATCTTACACTTGGAAGGGTCGACATCAAGTTACGATCCAGGGACAAACCAGCAGCAGCAGCCAGCACAATCTTCTCTTGGTCCAAAGCTTCGACGATCGAGCTCGAAAGAATCCGTTGCCTCCCGCCATTCAGCGATATCCTCCAGCTCTGGGAATGAGACAGAGCGCAGTTTGTTTACCTCAAGGGATATTTTACCGCGAGCCTCTGTCGCGTTTGCACCAGAAAACGGAGAGCTAGCGCCAGGTGAGACGTTCAAAGTGAAAGCTACGTGCATGGCTGGGTCACTTCAGGAACGCTTCCGCGGCCTATTCAGCTGCCAAGCCGCGCCCGAACGCAATTTCTTCGGATCCAACACGACAAGTGCACACGCTGCGGTATCGGCGCGTGCGGAAATCCAGTGTCCAAATGTGTTCCTCTCAGCGACGCGACTGCCGCTGGGAACGACGTACATGGGCGTGGAGATTCACCGAACCATCGAGCTTGTGAATGTTTCCAACCTCGAGGCTGCCTTCAAGTTCGTCGAGCCAGAAGGCGCTTCAAGGGCCTTCACCATTAAGTTTTCACCGAAGCAAGGCACAATTCACTCCAAAGAGAGACTCGTGGTCACCCTGAACTACACCCCAAGACAAGTTGGACGATTCACGGTCGTATTGGCGTGCAGCGTGCGTGGCTTAGCAGCTCCACTGGGCTTCGAAGTGAGTAGCAACCACAAGGGTCTTGTGCTGTCCTATGAACTGGTCCAAGCTCCACCGTCTGCAAAGTCTTCATCGAGGAAAGAAGGTCGAACGATCGATACCCCCAGTCTCACTTTGCCGAAGTCGCCGAAGGAAATTGCAATGGAGCGTGGGATTCCGCTTGCAGACTGCGACCTGGAACCGGAGACGAATCCGCTCAATAGCGTTCCTAAACTCGCATTTGGAGATAGCGTACCTCTTGGTGAGCGGCGACCATTGTGCCTTCTCATTCGAAACTTCAGCGGTATTGAGGCGCTCGTAGATCTGGAGGCGAAGAACTTCCCCGCTGCAGCAGTGAACATCGAACCATCGTCAAGTGGTGGTACGGGGCGTTTCTTGCGGCAAGACAGTGTGGAGTTCTTACCATCCTCACCGTCGACGTCTCCCAGTAAAAGCAGACACCAGAACAGGCTTGGTCGCTCCAGAAGTGCAAGGTCGCTCGGCTCCACCAGGACGGGCTCTTATCGGACATACGTTTCTGCACTGGATAAGCCTGTCAAGCCAGGGCTTTCCGACAATGGAAATCGATTCCAATCCGACAATGGGCGGGCGTACCTTCGCCAACGTGGTGAAAACGTGGAGGATCGGCAGGTACTGCGTGAAGGCCGTGGCGTGGCTTTCCAACTGTACCCTGCTCGTATTCACATCCCTCCATGGGAGCAGGCGGTCGTTCGTGTCACTTGCTTCAACAACATGCCGGGTACTTATGTCGACGACATTGTTAGCCGCGCGACGGGAGCTCCTCCCGTATTCTTGCACGCTAACGTGCGGGTTGTCGGAACCCCCCTCGCAGTGGACCGAAACTGTGTGGGCTTGCACTTCGGTAAACCTGTGCCTGAAGGAAGACCGCAAGCCCTGCTTCGACAACCGACTTTAAGTTTTGGCGCTCTGTGCGTGCGTGCGCCTACCATCACACGAACATTACGCGTGGTGAACCGTGGGCCCCAACGAGCTCGTGTTAAATGGAAACTCGTGGAGAATGGGCGCGAGGATCAACTTGTGAATGTGACATTGCGCGTGGACTTTGGCTCGAGACTCCAGCTGCGGATTACACCTTGCGATGAACACAACACTGGAGCGACCGCATTCCCGTTTACCGTTGAGCCTCAGACCGGTATGGTGCCACCATTCAGCACGACGCCGTTCCGAGTGACTTTTGTGCCGCCAAAAGAGGGCGTGGGCGCCCCAAGAGCTCTCATGTTAGCAGACGCTCACTGGTACGATACCAGCGCAGAGGATAATTCCAATTCCGACAGCACCGCTAGCATATCGACGCCAACTAGTGTCGTTTCTTTGGACACGGGGAATGATCCTCGTCAAGAAGATTCTTCAAGCCCCACTAGGCACAGCAACAACAGCCCCAACACTCCAGCCCATGTTGCAGCCGGCAAGGCATTTACAGCAGTGCGTATAGCCAACGCGATCGTTCGGAAGCCAGGTCCAGTGCTCGAGAGTACTCCGGCCTCATCTTACAGCCCCAAGTGTCTTCGGGTGCTGCTGTCTGCTGACGTTATCGAGCCCGAGCTATCCATCGACAAGCCCAGGGAGCAGCTTCAGCAGACTGAAGCACTGCCGCCACCTCTGTCTGGGAGGAATGGGGTACGGAAGAACAGCACACCACCAACGACAACCTTCCTTCCACGTCTACTCGCTCCGTATCACATCAAGTTCACGACATGGTCCACGTTGATGTCAACGTCGGCGGCACAGCATCTTTTCCATCGACGCGAGTTGTTCTTAGTCAACCAACTGGGGTCCAGGGTGACGTTCCGATTGGAGTGTGAAGGTCCGTTCGCAGTCGCTAACGCAGACTCGCTGGCACCACGGCATCCGTTGTCCATGGCTGATCTGCCTCCAGCACATCGCAGATCCACAGCCCAAGGCGAGTCGTACATGTTCATACTGCCTCCGCAGATGTCCGTGCGTATCGATCTACGATTTTTGCCGTCCGCATCATTGCCAGCAGATTCATCAGCGTCTACAGCTTCAAAGTCCAAGCCAAAGCCTCTGCTCCAGCAGCAACAGCAGCCCCTGCACTACCAAATTGACGGTGAACTCCGTGTCAAGTTTGCAACGAAATCGGTGCAAATGATTCGTCTCGCCACTGTTGTGTTGAGACCAGCAATCGTGGTGTCGCCGTCGGTCTTTTTCTTTGGACGAGTTCATCTTTCAGCCTCCCGGTTCGTTCTGCTACGCCTTGCAAACCCTACGGTCGTGCCGGCGCGCTTCAGTGTGCAGCATGTACCAAGACCCAAGCCCGTATCTCGAGCGCAGCAACAGGAAATGCACCAGCACCACGCCCATCTGACCGATGACCCAGCTGTCTTCACATTCTCGAAACTTGCAGGTGAACTCCGTGGCCCCACGACTTCTCTCAAGTCTTCCGGGGGGTACCTGTCGACAACCGACTCAACGCGAGACCTGCTAGGGGAAGACGCAACTACTACACACCCTCTTGTGCACGCACCTCTGGAACTTCGCGTCGAGTTTCATCCTCGAGAAAGTGGTCGGCGGTACAAAAGCCGCTTCCGCTTTACGGTGGAGCACGGCCGCGATTTTGAAGTGGTGCTGGAAGGCACCGGCCACTTGGACGAAGTCGACAATCCTCGTGACGGTGATCGGCCGCTGGTGCGCGTGCGCGAACTTGAAAACTCGTACCATATCTTCCGCAGGAGTTGACAGCACCAAGACATCCTGCACAAGACGGTCATGTAGCATAGCACAAGTGAGACAACGAGGTGGATGAGAATGTCGTGTTGAGTTCTTCTGGGGCCCTGTGCAATGTGCACGAAGGTTCATATGTGTGAGAGTAAGCAAACGTGCGTAGGGAAGAGAGGCGCTGCCACCTCGCCACCTTGTTAGGCGCGCATGTTAAATACAGTTTTGGTCCAGCCGTCCTGGTTGGGCACGAGCTCGAGCACCGAGTGGAATGGGATCTCCAGATCCGGGCTGCTTTCGATGGGGGCGCCCAGGAAGTACGAGTAGAGCACTTGTAAGGTGGAGATGTGGGAGACCACGAGCACAGGGCCCGTGTGCTGCTCGATGTCGATGAGAATGGGCTCCAGGCGCATCATCAGATCCTGGTAGGACTCGCCGCCGGGGAAGCGAGTGCGCCACGGGTCCTTCTCATACGCTGCAAAGGCCTCGGGCATTAACTCCTTCATCTGGTCCATCGTCATGCCGTAGCACTCGCCCTTGTCCAGTGGATTGAGCGTGGCCATTTGCACTGCGATCCGACAGAATGCACACAAGTTCGTATCAAACACAAAACGATCATCAAAGTCCCGAGAGTAATTGGTACGTACTCCGCTTGCCGCAGAGAAGAAAGTCCGCTGTCTGGACAGCTCGAGGCAGCGTCGAAGTCATGACGAGGCACTCGCTCGGGTTGTCCTCCGGCATGATGCCTTCGTTCTCCATCCACACGGCCGTGCGCTGCTTCACAAACTCGCCCAGACGGTAGGCAAAGTCCACCCCTAGCGGGCTCAGATGCGCCGAGCGCGGCGCCACGCACGGGTCCTTGATAATGGCGCGGAAGTCCCGCCGCACCTCGGTGCAGTGCCCTGCGCGCACGAGCCAGATGGGGCGGTGCTCAATGTGGAAGCTCATCATGTAGGGCAAGACGGACTTGGCCACATGGCCGTACACGCCCTTGGCGTGCACTTTCGACTGCATGTCGAAGAGCTTGATGTAGCTGCAGTCCTCCTCGTCCTCGAGCGCCTCGTACGCCGCCTCGTAGTTCTTGAGCCTCTGCTTGAGGTCCGCGAAGGCTTCGTCCTCGGGCATGTTGCGGTAGTCGGGGCTGCTCTCGACCTTCTGCTTGATGTTGGCGTGGATCACGGCCTCGCTGGTGCAGATGCTCTCGACGAAGACCACGTGCACGCTGGTCTTGTGCTCCTGGGCGAAGGCGCTGAAGGTCTCGCGCAGCACCTTCCTCCTGCTCTTGGTGGTGTTCGTGGCGTCAAAGACGGCCACGTCCCCGCCTCGCTCCCCGTCCGCGCCGACGAACCAGCGCTGCACCTGCTTGAGGGCCTCGAGCGCGAGCCGCTCCCGCTCCTCCTTGGCCTTGGTGTTGTTCGGGTCGAAGAAGGAATGGTCCTGCTTGGCGCCGGAGCTCGTGGCGCGGCGCAGCTGGCCCACGTTGAAGACCTCGCACTTGAGCCCCTTCCAGCAGAAGAACTTCCAGAGCTTCTTGGCGATAAACGACTTGCCCCGCGCGGGCAGCCCCACCATGACCAGCACGAGCTTGTCCGCCGTGGGCGTGAAGCGCTGGCGCTCCGTGAACAGCGGCCGGTTGGTCTCGCGGCTGCCGCGCCGGTTGAAAGGCGGCGGCGGCACCGTGAAGGTCACGGTCTTGTAGGCCATGGAGTCCGGGCCGCCCGGCGAGGGCAGACGGGGGTCTTCCGCCGCCGGTTGCGGCACTTCCACGGCGAGTGGCGCGCTCGCGGGCGGCGCGATCGACGCGCCGGACGCAGGCGGGGACAGCGGGCGCGGCTGCGAGGTGGCGGGCGGCGCGTCGGCCACGGGGGAGCCCTGCGACGGCGACGACAACCACTCCACGGGCGCCATCTTGAAGGCTGCTTGGAGCAAAGGTTTTCCAAAGTGAGGCAAGAGCAGGCGGGGGGACGAAAGAGGGGTGTCGAACCTGTGAGAGATGTTGCATTGTGGGTATAGATGGTGAAGCAGTTGCTGGGACTATAGTGATAAGAGGTGGGAGTCGACGTGGGAAGCGATGAAGAAGTGGAAATGGATGATGGAGATGTTATGTAAAGTGGGAGCGCAGAGAAACCGCTGGCAGAAACGGAGGGTCTTGCGGATAAGTATCCGCCGATGCTGCAGATTGTATGCGGACGGGAGATTCCGTGCGTCTGGACAAGTTTCGGGGCGGAACACGACCTGGAGCACCAGAAGAGAAATCGCATGGACGGGCTTCAGTTGGACCAGTGACGCTCCAGTTTTCGAGGTGGTGTGCGCTACACGCTCGTGAGAACTGGGGGGGGGAATGGTGTTGGGTTCCCGCTCTGGTGCGGCTGTTGCATGGGGGAAAACACGGTGCAGGGATCTGCTACGGAATCCGGACTACAAATTGATGATCGAAGCGATGGGCGGCATCTCCGAGGTGACAAGTGCGCAAGGTTGCATGGCGAGACTGCAACACGCCAGCCCCGTTGATCTAGAAGAAATCGTACGCACCATGGTGCGATTCGTCCGAGACGGTAAAACGCTCGAGCTGAAGAGATGAAGAGAGAAGCCGCCGCAGCGCTGCGTCATTTGTCAGTCAGTACAGACAACGCTGCTGAAATGGTATCGCTGAATGGCTCGTGAGGTTACTGCAATGCGGTGGCGCACCCATGTTCAGAGAAATCCTCGGCAGTGTTGTCGAGTCGAGTAAAACCGCAGCACTCGCATTATTGAAGCGAGTTCACGGCGGGTAATTGGGCCTCTTCAGCTAAGAATGGGAGCAGATAACCCGGATCAC